>JAQFXP010002841.1:0-13981 GCA_034693685.1 Belba bartosi | reverse complement strand
TCACTGTCATTCTCGTCGTCGTTCTCACCCCAACTCTCGACAGTGTATATAACAAACAAACAAATGACTAGTTTTCATAAAAATATAATTAATATTTTTTATTTAAAATTTTTTAACTTACTAATTGTTAATTTAAACAACATTTCATATATTATTTTTTTTATTATATTGAAATAATAAAAATAATTTTAATTTATAATATATAATATATTACTAAATGTACTTGTATAATTGATATAATGATGTAATTAATTTATTTGTTAAATACGTTTTAAATTTATTTAAATCTTAAATTATATAAAATATTAAAAATTATTCAAAAATATTTTTTGTTATTTGATATGAAAATTATATTCAATAATAAAATTTTAGCTTCTAACATTTCTGAATTTATAATACAGTATATGTAATTACCGTACTAGTGTGTCTATCCGTGGGTGAGACTTAGCTATGACATCATCAGTTGCACTGTTGTGCAAAGCCAATTTTGTAACTTACTTTATGGATAGACGTGTTTATTAATATTTACATCATTTTTTACTAAAAAATATTTTGTGTTTATTTTTAACAAGATAAATTTTCCAGATATTTTGTCAAAATATTTTGCAAATTTTTTTCCCCCGGCTACAATTGGAGATGTGAGAGGTTTTGAATTATGTATTTAAAGAAATTTATTTAGATTCGGATACAGATAATAACTTAACTTAATAATTAATGATTTATTATTTTTGTTAAATTATCTTGATGTTTTAGTGAATCTTGTCATATTTAAATTATTCATTTTCCTATTATATTAATGTATTATTAATTTTACACAAAATTATTACTCAAAAATTAGATATATTATTAAATTTTAGCTTGAAAATAATTTTAAGTTTGAGATTTTGTTAAATGTTAAAGATCTGTTTTGTTTCTTGCATATATCCGCATGCCTTCATAAGATCAATCTGATTTTATACCGGCAAACCGTTATATGTGATGTAATACGGTATTGTTTTATTGTTTTGTAAACTATTAATCTAAAAATATTATACTAATTAATTAAAAGCAAATGTTGCTATAAATTATATTTTCACCATAAGTCATTTTATTTGCATGCACTTAAGACGAGATAATATCGTTTAAAGTTTATTAAACTTTGTCTGGAATGTAGTTATTTTTGTTTATTCTAAATGTTTTTAATTTAATTTCAATTTAATTAATTTACTCCGAATTATGTATTTAACTCAGATTTGAATAATTTGTTTTCAAAAACAAAATATTACTTTTTGTATTCAAATGTTAATTACAATTTTAAACAATACTTAATTAGAATTTTATACAAATTAATAAATTATCATGCTACAATGAATGTGTGCTGTATTGTTGTAATGGACAAAAAGCATACATGCATAAATAGAGACGGAACATATACCGTGTTCCCGCGCATACACTTTTTGATATAATTTTTTAAATAGTTATTTTTATTTGAAATATTTAATAACGTAATTTTTTGCATTAATTTAATTATTTAAATTTTATTTATATCATTTAATTATTATTTTATAATAAAGTAACAAAAATCGGTTTAGACTTACTTTTTATTACATTTTGTATTAGCCTTGGACCGGCCTCTTTTTTTAGCCCTGGTAATGTTTAAGTAATCCAATTAAATTTACTAAATCCAGTTTAATCTAGTTAAATTAGTAAAAATTTTATCATAAATATATAGGTTTTTGAGCGTTTTTGGAAAAACCCTTTTTCGGACTCCTTCCCCCTCTAGGATTTTGGCCAAAACATTAGAAAATTTTTTTCCCCTGATCCCCCTTCTCAATTTCTAGTTTAGTATAAAAAATAAATTAAAAATTTTATTTATATTAAAATAAATTATGAATTATAACTTATGAGTAAACTGAGAACAAATAAGCGAAATATAATCATTTTTAAAATTCTGAACACATAGAAACAAAATTTAATAAAAAAAAATAAAATAGAAATTTAGTTATTTTAAATATGACAATGTCGAATATGATAATGTCGAAAATGACAATCTCGAATATGCTAATATTAATTATGCTAATATCGAATATGCTAATGTCGAATATGATAATGTCAATTATAATAATGTCGAATATGCTAATGTCAAATATGCTAATATCGAATATGCTAATATCGATTATGCTAATGTCGAATATGATAATGTCAATTATAATAATGTCGAATATGCTAATGTCGAATATGACAATCTCGAATATGCTATTATCGAATATGCTAATGTCGGATATAATAATGTCGAAGAAAATAATTTCGAATATGATAATGTTGAATATGATAATGTTGAATATTTTAATATCGAATATGCTAATGTCGAATATGAAGAGAAGAGAAGTGAAGAGAAGAGATAAGAATTCTAATTATTTTAAATGAAATGGATGTTTTCCTCCAACCACGTTTTATTTATTAAAAATTATATTACACATTTTAAATATAAAATTATTAAAATTTTATATATTGTTTAAATAAATACAAATTTAATTAATATGGATTATATTTTATAAAATAAAAGAGAAGGGAATATAAATTAAAATCATATAAAATTAAATAATTTTCAGTATATTCAACATCATTTTCGATAATATTATCTTCGACATTAATATATTCGACATTACCATATTTGACTTTGTCATATGCGACATTATTATATTAAACATTAGCATAATCGACATTTTCATATTCGACATTAATATAATTGACATTAGCATATTCGACATTATCATATTTGAAATAACCAAATTTCTATTTTATTTTTCATTAAATTTTGTTTCTATGTGTTCAGAATTCTTAAAAAGATTATATTTCGCTTATTTGTTCTCAGTCTAATTATGAGCAATAATACAAAAAAAATTAAATTGTTTAACAAAAAACATTTAAATATTTATTACGTTTACAACTCAAAATACACTATAAAAATATAAACAAGTGTTTATTTTAATGTTATATGTTTTTAAATATTATGAATTACGACAATTAGGATATTTATTATTAAACTCTATAAAATTTTTATATCAAATAACAAATTATTTTTTTTAATACTTATATTTGATATAATTTGAGATTTAAAATTAATTTGAAACGCATTTAAGAAATAATTTAATTAAAACTGTATATTAGTTATATGTCATACAAATTACATTATATATAATAATTTATAGATAATTTAAAAATTAGTAAATTAAAAATATTTTTATTAATTAAATATTATGCGAAACATTATATGTGCAATGTTGTTTAAATTACCAATTAGTAAGTTAAAATAATTTTAATATAAAAAATTAATTAATTTTTCTAAAACTAGTTATTGGTTTGTTTGTTGTATACACTGAGAGTGAACTTCAAATAGAAAACTATCCAAACGTAACGACAGAAGATTGTGGTATAGGTCGGGAATCACGGCTTATGGATACGACTTGTTTTAAGTGGTATTTATTTGAGTTTTTTTTAATTTTTAATTATTGTTATAAATAAAATATTTTATTATTTTAAACTTATAAAATTTACAATGTAATTCAATTATTTATTTGTTTATTTAATATTTTACATAATAATTAACAAGGTAATGATTAAAAACTTACCAAATAAAATGTAAAATACTCAAAGTTATGACCCTAAAAAATAATTTAAAATTAAGAGGTAATTAAATATGCGGCATATTAAATATCAAAAAATTATAATAATAAACATAATCAAGCTAAAAGCTAAATTAAATTTAGTTATAAAATAAATTAATAACATAAAAATAGGCAAGATAACATAAAAAATAAATTTGACAATTAATGAGAGGTTAAAAATTCGGCCCATCAAAGAAATGATTTTTCCACAAAAATAGTTTAAAAAACTATAGATATTGTAATGTTTCGGGTTTACTGACCCGAATCATTCGCACTTTACATAAATAAACATGGCCGCCAGGCCGGCTTACGCCGGACCTGGTGGTCACGGCAACAAAAATAGACTTACTTTTCAAAGTAAAACTTTTATTTTAGTAATTTATTTTAGTTCAAAAACTACATTGAAAAATTAATAAAAAGTACTGCGCTTTTATGCAGAATTTTATCTCTATTCATTATGGAGTGATTTGTTAACAAATCACACCATAATGTACTTCACACTATAGGTATCGGGTGCAAACATAAACAAGTTTGTTTATGTTAAAAACTATTTTTAAGAATATGTTTATATTAACTAATAGTTAATATAAACAATATTTTCTTGTGAAATATATATATTTTTTAAAATTTATTTCTATTGTTTTTATTAAAACACTATAATTATCTTACACCCGAATGTTTAACGTTTCGTTAAAACTCATCCAAATTCTGCACGAATAACGCAATAGTACAAATAACAAATTAACACTGTACCAAAGGTTATAACATTATATAATAAAATAATTCAATATTATGTTAAAACGTTAATCTAAACTACCATATAATTCTAATGTTTAATAATCTACTGCTATTCCTAATAATCGCGATTATAATTAAAGTGTATAATAAATCAGTTAATTATCCAATTCTTCGTTATCAATAACATTCCATTGGCGAAGGCTTTGTACGTGCGCCATTTTGTGTTTTTTCCGCGGAGATTCGACGTCCTCTAACTCGTACGTAACTGGACTAATCTTCTTTATAATTCTATAAGGGCCAGTGTATTTGGGAGAAAGTTTCTCTGATTTTCCCACAGCGCGCATTGGTGTATGAAGTCCAACCAAATCCCCGATCAGAAACTTCACTTCTTTGTGTCCTTTATCATAGTAGGCCTTTTGTTCATCCTGTGCGTCTCGCACTCGAATTCTAATTAATTCTTTACATTCTTCAAAAGAATTTCTATAATTTTCTCCAAAACAAAATTGTTTTGGTAGTTTGAATGCTATATCTATGGGTAACGTCGCGTCTATCCCAAATAACATTTTAAAGGGCGACTCTCCTGTCGTCTTTTGCTGTGCACAATTATATGCAAATACAAGCTTTAAAAGAATTAGGTCCCAATTGTTGTGATGTTTGTCGATATAATGAATCATCATTGAACGCAACGTTCTTATCGATCGTTCACACAGTCCATTTGTTTGTGGATGATAAGGGCTGGCCTTCAGGTGCTGGAACCGGTTATTTTAAAGACCGATTCCATAAAATTAGAACAGAAGCTTTTGCCTTGGTCGGTCAGAACTTTCTCAATTGCCCCATATCTTAGGACAATTTTATTGACAAACCAGTCAGCAATTGTATTAGATCGCATATTTTTTAGAGCCTCGGCTTCTAAATATTTAGTGTGGAAATCAATTAAGACAATAACGTATCTATTATTTCGAGGGGTTATCGATAAACTTCCCATTATATCTATTCCTACGCATTCGAATGGTTTTGCTGGATACTCAATGTTTTGTAGATAACCTTTTGCAGGTCCTTGGTCAATTTTATTTTCCAGACATGATTTGCATTGTTCAACATACTTCCGGACACTTTTCTCTATTCGTTTCCAATAAAAACGTTCTCTGATTTTCACGTATGTTTTCAAAAATCCAAGGTGTCTACCGCCAATTATTGAGTCATGAATTTCCTTCATAATCTGTCGGCGCAATTGGCTAGGTATGCACAACAGTAGTTTCTCCCTTCCAGTGTTGTCGTGGGAAACTCGATATAAAATTTTATTTTTAATTTTATATAAGGCACAAATTCTTTTATCTTTTCCTTCATGTAGTGCTAATTTAATTCCTGCACACCAAGGATCGTCGTCTTGTATAAGATTTATTTCTATCGAGCTGTCCAGCAGAAGAAGAAATTCGTCAATTAACTCGTCCGCTGACTCAACTGGATATCTGGAAAGACAGTCTACCGATGCATGCAATTTTCCGCTTCGATAAACCACGGTGAAATTATATTCCTGTAGTAATAGAGACCATCTGATCAATCTTCCGTTAGGCTTTTTAATACCCATTATATAACACAAGGCACAGTTGTCAGTTTTGATCACGAAATGTCCACCATAAATGTAGTGCCTAAGTTTGGTTACCGCCCACACTATGGCCAAACATTTTTTCTCTGCCACAGAGTAGTTTATTTGTCTTTGATCTAAACTTTTGCTATTGTAGGAAATGACTATTTCTAAACCATTTTGTTCTTGTGCCAAAATTGCCCCCATAACGTACGCGCTCGAGTCCGTGTACAGTATGATCGGCAATCCGGGAATAAAATGGCTTAAAATTGGCGCGGTAATTATTGGCGCAGAAAAATTTTAATTTACTAAAAATATTAAAACTAGTTTTAAAAACTAACTAAATAAAAGTTCTTCTAATATATTTAAGTCAAGAGAATAAAAAAGTTTAAATAAAATATTTATATAATTGAATAATATTTTATAATAATTACCGTAATTCTTGACATACAAATGCCGGAATTATAAATTATTTTTGGACAAATTTAGTAAATCAGAATATAAATTGTATCTAAGTATTGTTGCACCTTGCTCAAAAACTTAAATATTATTTCAAAAAATTATTATTTTATTTTGAATGTAATTTTCTTATTAAAATAACATATCTTAATTTAAAACAATAGTTTTAACTTGTTATTAATTTTAAATCTGGTTCAAATTATTAAAAAATGTTTTAGTTTACAACACAATTTTAAATATGAAATAATTATGCCTTTTAGAGGTCATGTTTTACCAAGAATGCATTAGAATCTACTTTATGATTTTAAATTTAAATAATTAAATATATTGTGGATTAAATATTGTTTTTAATCAAAATGACAAGAAAACAAATAAGATATATTACATTGTAATAATTTTACTTTATAAACAAATATAAATAGCAAAAAGATATTCTGTAATTTTAAATAAAATTTATTCTAAAATGTAATTCAATTGTACCATACAAGTTAGTATAATTGCTGCAATTATAGGTCAGAGGATACGGTAATTAAAAATAACTTAATTACATAATATATTGTGTAAGAATAAAATTTATTAATATTTAAAATAAAATAAAACAAACAATTTAACTTTAAAAACTAATTTGAAGCAATACTACAGCGGGATATATATATTTTTAAATGATATAACTTATAAGCACAAAGATTTTTTTCCGGCAAAACTAAAATACAATCCAGGAACATAACTTAACTCAAATCAACTAATCGATTAATTTCTAATAATAAATAAAAATTACTTGATTTCATCAAAACAATTTATAGATGAATTTTTAGAAAGTAATTTATATTAAACTATAACACTAATTAGTAATTATTATCGAAATAAATATTAAAATATTTCCAAACAAATAATCATACCAGTCAAACTAATAGTAATGAAAAAAATATTTAACTTGGTACAAATAATTCTTTTTAAAACTAAACAGATAAAGCTTTGAGTAAACTGACCTGTGAATTAATTTTAAGTTAAGATATACTCTTGTACAGTTTCTGAAATTCGTATGTTGAATTTTGCTATTTAAAGCAAACTTATAAATTGTTCAGCTTGTACATTTTATTTTTAAACTTTAATTCGAGATAATATAAGAATTATATTCATATTCCAGTTTAAAAATCAAAATTACAAAAGTATATAAAAGTTTGATAAAAATAATTTTAAACATTAGTACTTGTTTATCATATTTTAGTAAATTTTAATAAATTTATTTTTTATTTTAAATTTAAACTATTTATCAAAAAGTTTTAAATAAACACAGATTAAAAAAAAGTTTTTCTTATTTCCAGTTGAATATCAATATAAATTTTTATTTATTTATTAAAAATATACAAGCTATTATTGTATGAAATTTTTACTTAATCGCAAAATTCAACATTACTTTCGAATTTCAGGACTGTGCGTTTAATGCTGTTTTGCTCGATTATTGCCCGATTTAAAATTATGCTGTTTACAATTTACTATAGGAATCGAAAAGGTTGGCATATCTCAAAATTTTGGATAAAACCTAAGGGGGATTAGAGAAGAAATTTTTTCCAAAAACGCTTAAAACCTATATATTTATAATAAAATTTTGGCCTAATTTAACTGGATTTAGACCGGATTTAGCATTAATTTAGCAAAATTTTTGTAGATTTGGGAAAATAACGCAAAATATTTGTCGCCTGCTTTTGGGTAAACGTCGAGGAGGGATATCTTTTTTCGGACCAAATGCTAATGGGGAGGAGGGAAATAAATTTAAAATTTTAAAATCAGGAGGATTTTTTCTTAATTCTCCCTTTACGATCCATGGATATGTGTATAAAAAATTTTTCTAATAACTTTAGTCAGATATTTTACACTAAATATGTATAATTTACTTACGACATACAATGGGCTGCTGTTACAATCCATTTATTGTTAATAATTGATCCAGAACATAAGCCAGGTGCATAATTAAGGCTATATTAATAGTTAAAAAAATAATAAATTTTAAAATTTATAATTAATTTTTAAAAGTGTAATTTTAACATTTTATATTTATTGTTACTATTTATTTAATGCAAAAAAAGTTTTAAAAATATTTAATATTTACTTTTTTATATATATTTTAATCCAAACAAGCCAGGGCATTTCACCTCTCATTATATTTCTGCCATCTTCTATTCGAGACAAAGTATTTATCGGTTTATGCCTATAATTAGACAAATATATACAGTCGTGGAATTAATTATCTTTTTCACTTTTCTTTTAATTTATCAAAATTTCAAAATTATATTAGCATAAAATTCTAGTGATCATTTTCCAATATAAAATATTTTTAAATTTTTACAAAACGCAAAAATTTAAAAAGTACACTGTAAAATCTCTAAACTGAATTAAAAATTTAAATAATACAAAATGTTCAAATTAAATAATAAATAAACAATTGTATTTTTATCTTTTATTTTGTAAGAAATTTTTTATCAGTATTAAAAATCTAATATTTGTTACTAATACAAGTTAAACATCCTTGATAATTTGATAATTAAAAAAACAATTTATTATTATTATACAAGTAATTTTAATATCTTAATTCTAGTTTAAATTTTCAAGGGCCATAGGTTACCAAATGCCGTTTATTGGTAGTGTAAAAGCGGTTTTACCACAATTACGTATACACAGAGTTCAAATATGTGCTCTTAAAACTGTGACCACTATTCAGAGTTACTGTGCCTTACAGCAAACATTGTGAATGGTGAAATCAGCCAAAAAACCCTGATTTTAAAAATTTAAATATATCTTACTTCCCTCGCATTTGGTAAGCGAAAAGGTATCCCTTATCGACTTTTTATTGGCCGCCGAATATTTCAGGTTTTTAACCTAAGTTAGAGAATTTTCTCTAAATTGATGCTAAATTCGGGTTAAATTAGATAAAATCTCATCATAAATATATAGATTTTGAGAGTTTTTGGAAACCCCTCCCCCGTCCGATTCCCCCTAAATTTTTAGACAATATTCTGAAAAAATCCCTTCCCTGGATTGCAGAGAAGTGATGATTTCTTACTGACTTGTGAGTTGTAGTTCCCGGCGGTGCAAGAAGAAAACCTCCAAGCGTGGTTTAAAAAACCTTTTTTTCATTGTCAACATTACATTAAAAATTAAATAAAAATAGCAATTAAGTAAATTAATTACATTTAAATTTTATATATTTAAAATATTTTATTTTTAGCAGTAATTAAAAAATTGTAGAAAAACTCAAATAAATACCACTTAAAACAAGTCGTATCCATAAGCCGTGATTCCCGACCTATACCACAATCTTCTGTCGTTACGTTTGGGTAGTTTTCTATTTGGAGTTCACTGTCATTCTCATCGTTTTTACCCCAACTCTCGACAGTGTATATAACAAATAAACAAATGACTAGTTTTAAGAAAAATATAATTAGTATTATTTTTTTAAAATTTAAATATACTAATTGTTAATTTAAACAACATTGCATATAATCTTTTGCTTTATATTAAAATAATAAAAATTGCTAAATGTACTTGTATAATTTATATAATGTTTTAATTAAATTATTTGTTAAATAAGTTTCAAATTTAATTAAATCTCAAATTATATCAAATACGATAAGAAATCATTCAAAAATATTTTTTGTTATTTGATATAAAAATTATATACAATTTAAAAATCTTAGCATCTAGAATGCTTAATTTTTAAAATTAAAAAAAATGTTTATATAGGTATGTAATTACTAGTGTGTCTTATTTATGACATCATTAGCTGCACAGTTGTATAATGCTTATTTTGAAATTTACTTTATGGATGGGTGTGTTTACCAATACTTCTTTTTTATCAAGAAATATTAATGCTTTGTGTTTATTTTTAACAAAATTAAATTTTGTAAAAATTTTTCCGAAATTCTTTCCCGGGTAAGGGTAAAGGAGTGACGGTTTTTAAATTATAGCATAATATCTGAGTTTTAAGCAATTTCACAATCTTAAAAGAACTAGCAATAGCAGCTTGTGTCTTTGATATATCATACTAATCGAATTTGTGTTCAATTTGTTGAATATTTATTTGGGTTTCATTACTTGTTCTTAAAAAAGGCAATAACTCACTGGTTCTGATATGACAGTATCTGAAAGACAACATTTTTGATAATTATTGTCTTTTTTAAGAACTAGTAATGAAAACCAAATATCAATAAATAGTCAACAAATTGAACACAAATTCGATTATCATATCAAAGACAAAAACGCGAGCAAAACTCTTTTAAGATTGTCAAATTATTTAAAACTCAGATAATATATATAAATATATTCTCAATTAGCTTTGAGGACCCTATCAAAAAGCTACTGGCTACTTTTTGATCCGCTAATTTTTAATAATTATAACCGACCGATTCAAATATTCGAAATTATTATAGTATTTATAAAATTTATTATAGTTTTTTAATCCCTAACCTGATACTCCCCCCCCCTAAGTTTTTAGCCAAAATTTTTAAAAAAAATCCCTCCCCTAATCTTCCCCTGCATCGGCCGACTGTTCAATCTCTGATTTAGAAGTATACTTGTATTTTAAAAGCGGAAATAGCCAGTCTGTCTGGCTCGCGCATAGGAGTTACTTTTTAATTGATTAATATTAAATTAAAATTTATTTATACATAAAACTAGGAATGCCGGTGCTGTAGTTTTTTTCACTCCATTCTTTACCTCCTTATTTCCCTCTTCTATCCCTCCGGTTCTATATTATTCTCCCTATCTTTCTTACTCTCTCCCTCCCTTAATCTCTCTCTCTCTCTCTCTCTCTCTCTCTCTCTCTCTCTCTCTCTCTCTCTTTCTTTCTCTCTCTTTCCCCTACTCTCTCCATTATACTATTATTCTTTCCCTTTATTTTAAAATAATTATCAAATTTAGATCAATTCCTGTCTATTACCCTCTCTTTACCCAATTACCAAACCCGTAGCCATATTAGTGCTTAACTCTACAACAATCGCTCTTTTAATTAACAAAATTTATATAAAAGAAATCATGTGATTATAGTAACATATTAATATCTTAGACTTAAAGATTTTCATTTCTATTGAAGTCGATTAAAATATCTGTAAACAAATAAAATATATTTGAATTAATTATATTTAAAATCAGATCTGAAAATATTTTAAATAAGCAAAAAAGTTGTAGTTTTACTGTAATTGTTTAGATTAACATTTCTGAAGAAATAAATAGAAAATCTTTTATTGGCTGTGGGTTTACTGGTAATTGCAACAATAAAAACTTGCATTCAAAATTTAGATGGAACTTTGTAAAATTTGAAAAAATTAAAACAATTGACGATAATTCAGGATTAACCGATGATGAAGACTATGAAGATATAGAATCAGAAGAATCAGATATTAAATTCAAGCATTAATTTTGAATAATTTATAAGCTACTGACGAATAAATTAAATAAATTCTGTATTATTTATAATTCTGTATTAATTTAATATATTTATTCATTAATTAATTACATTTTTGAAACACCAAAAATATAATTTTTCTAAGTTTATACATGTTTCCGAAAGTATAATTAATTAATTAAATTTAGAGCTTTTTATTTGGTTAAAATATTGATTTACTTATGAATTAAAAACTTAAATTTTGGCTTTATTTCAAAACATTTAAAGTGATTTAAGTTTAAGTCTCAAGCACGTCAAAATAATGTTAGTGCAGCAGCAAGTCCTTACTATATTAATTATATAAAAAAATTTCTAAATATTATAAATTGTTTTCATCAACATTTAATTTATTTTATCTATTATAAAAATATTTACATAATTACAAATTATTATTTCTAATAATTATTATTTTTATTTATTATTCTTAAATTATTTTTTATAAATTAATTGTTAATTAAATTAAATAATTATTTAAATATGAATGAATAAAGCAAAATATTTTTATATTGAAATAATACATAACTGACACAAAAGTGTATATAATTTAAATATATTTCAGTGTTGTTATAAGTATTAAAAAAATTTATTTAATAATTTAAAAATTGCATTTAAAATAATAAAATGTATAGAATTGTATTATTAATAATTATTTGTTTAATGCAAATAAAATTTTACCATGGTTCTGAAATTATTTCACCGCGTTATCCATTCACCAAAAATAAAATTAATGGTATTATTATCGAGTTCAAATTAAAAACCACAATTAATGTAAGTAATACACAGATGTTTTAAAACTAAATAAACAATTTCTCTTTATATTATATATATTAAATTTAACAATTAGTAAAAAATAAATAAATAAAATTTTTCTCAAATGTTAACAATTTATTTATTATATTTTTATTTTAAATTTAGTTGTTAGATAAACATAAAAAAAAGTTAAATTGTAAATTTTCTGATAACCTATAATTTATTTATTTTATTTAATATTTATTTAAAAATGATTTGATTTTAATCTAAATTTGTTTATAGAAAGCAATTAAGCTAAACAAAAATGTAACAAGAGAGCTTCGGCATAATACAATAAGCAACAACTCACCAATTGTTCTCAAATATGATTACCTGGAAACGTTTTCTAAAACAACTTCAGTTCAATTAATGTCTTTAAAACAAGATATTGACATGTTCAGTAAATTAAATAATGTTCAACTAAGCAAATCTATAAGCTTGCTGGATTTTATTAAAACTGAGAGTACACAACACACAAAAACAAAAACTAATGTGACCATGATAGAATATTCAAAGAATAAGCTAATTGAAACAAAAACGGGAGAAATTACGCTAAAACAAACCATGCACATAAAACCGCATACGAGTATTGAAGTAAATAGAAAGTTTTATCAAATTTAATAATTTATTATGCTAAAGTTAAATTTATACTGTAATAAAATTTAAAAACATAAATATTAATTACAATTTTTCTAAATTTAGATAAATGCATTTATTGATTAGATTCCTAGCTTGATAATACCATTTCAAGCAAATATTAGTTTGACCGGTGAGAGAATAATAAATGATCGCAAATATAACATAAATGCTTAAGAAATTAACGAGAAAATATTACAAAAGAATTGGAATGTTAAAATTGTTAATACAACCGAATTTTGTTTGACTGTTGAAGTAAACGGTTTAAGCAAATGTTTGCTTTGGATAAACGGCAAACTTAATATCAAAAATCAAACTGGACCAATTAAAATATTTCCGACAAAACTTCATAAACCGAATAAATTCAATTCAATTATTGTTGTTATATTTATAACTATTAATATAATTATTAGCTTGATCTTTTTTTACATTAAATTTCAAAATTATAGAATCGATTTTAATCGCTTGTTAAATACATGTTAAGGTTTATTTAATTAAAATGTTTAATGAATTAAAATTTTATTTTCAATTTAAAACATTAATGTTTAAACATAAAATATTAATTATTATATTATATGATCTGAGTTGTATATTTCATTAAATTTTTATTAAAAATTAAAGCGTTGTTTTTGTCTTGGTCATCTGATCAATTAATATCAATTCGCATACATCGTGTGTTTATTTACT
>JAQFXP010002840.1:0-13982 GCA_034693685.1 Belba bartosi | reverse complement strand
CTTAATGTTTTGTAATTTAGTCATTGATTAGAAATAAAAATCAAAGTAAAAAAGTGACATCAGTTTAAAATTAGAAAGAGTGTCGATCACTTTGCCCAGAATATAATTTGCCTGATTTTGGTTTTGTACCGTACTTTTGTTATTGGGTGACTGTACTAAAACATTAGTATTTTGTAAGTTTTTATTATAATTAAAATTATAATAAGGTATATACTCAATTTTAGCAAGTCGGATTGTATTAAAGCAAAACAATATTAATGCATTAACAGGAAAGTAGTAATGTTAAATGCAACGGATTATAGCACAGTTTGATTTTATAAACAATTTTTAATGCACCAAGCGATTGATAAAATTAAGTTTATACTGTATAACAGCGAAACGCAAAAGATAAGAATAAAAATGTTTGTTAACTTTTATACCATTTGTTAAACATACAAAAACAGTATATCTGCTTGGTCACCCAAGGTCAAGTTTTGGACCATGCAGATATATTGTTTTTGCATGTTTAGCAAACAGTTAAATTGTTAATTAACTCTTTTGAACTATGAGATGTTGCGCTTCTTTGCTGTATAATATAGTATTATAGTATTTGAATATATAAATTAATACTATTAATATTTTATTACAAAGTTTCTTATAATCCTTTTGATTGTAATCATATCAAAAAATTTAAGAGAAGAGTATAAAATATGTTTGGACTAACTCAAAAATACTTAAGACGAAATGCATATATTTTTGTAAAAAAAAATATTGTAGAGATGGATTTATTGTGTTGAAGTTAAAGATATAAATCAAATAAAAAATAAAACAAATAAAATTTTCAAAACTACTAAAAAATATTTTTAAAATAAATGTTAGCAAATTAATGTATTAATCTCTATTTGCCAAAATTTGGGACATTTTTTAAATATTGTTTTAAGCTATTTCAAAACATTTTTGACTTTTATTGCAAACTTAAATCTTATTACGACTATGCTGAATTAACTAAATAAATTTAATTTGGCTTACTAATTAAATAATATGTTGTAATATTAGAAAATGTAAATTTTAGTATTTTATAAAAATTAATTTTTTTAGTAGATACTGTATATAGTCATTTAAACATTTTATTAGAAATAATAAATTTAATTAAATTATTTTTTTACAGTTATTTTTTTACAAAACATTAAAAAATTATTTGTTTAAAATAACTTTAAATTTTTTAAATATAAAATATTTTATTTAAATTATAAAATATAATGTTGTATTTGATTTTTATTTATTTAAGAATATTATCGTTTATAAATTTATAAATCTAGTTAATATAAGTTTATTTAAAATAATTTTTTAGAAAAAAAATAAATATTACATATTCCGTATAAAACAAATCAAATTTTTAATCAAACTTTTTATAGCAAATTTTATATCTATTTGCAGTTAATTATTAAACAAGTACAAATTTAAACACAAACACAATATAAAATTTAAAGTCACTACAGGTATATAAGATTGAAGTGTTAATTTAAACTTAATAACCAAGCTTATTGTACTATTTTATCAAATTAAAAAATTCTACTTAAAAATATAAAAAACATTGAAAACAAATATAAAATCATTACAAAATACACAACCATTTCATACAAACGTCAAAAACATCAAAAAAAAAATTATAACTCAATTAACTGCACAAAAAGATAACAAAATAAAAAACAACATTTTATAGCCATTCCTATTTCATATCACTATCCGCTCAAACCAGAGCGGATCAGATTCCAAGAATATTGAAAAGAAAAACTACAAAAAATAGACAAAAATACAGTATTTTTACTCTAATTGCTAAAACATAAAAGAGAGTCCAATCATCACTTCCCCTATAGCCCGAGTAGGTTAGGGATGAGTTTATTTGATTGTCGTACCATTATTGATGACAATCAGTTCGGATGTATCCCCGCATACAGACGTGTGCCTCTCGTTCCCTATTACTCCTGTAATGTCATTCAGTTTTTTCGAGTGCTTTTCAATAAATAGTTTTTTATATGTTTTTATTGATTTTTTTTGCGCAAACTGTCGATCACTGATAGCATTGAAATATAGAAATAATTTCTGTTTTCTCGTATTGAGAAACAGATCATAAGTTTATAGAACTGATGCTATTCTATAGAAAACAATTTGTATTTTTATGACAAAATATTAAATGTTTTTTATTACGAATCCATCTATGCATTACATCTGTTCATCAATATTCTGTTTTTCTATTTACAGTATAGTTACAGTGAATAGAAATTCTGTTTTTTATACAAAAATATATTTTATTTATTAGATTTAATGCTCGAAATAAATTGGCTTAAAGTATGAAAAAAATTAACTTTAAATTTCTAAAACATTATTTAATTTTGAATATAATTTAAAAATACAATTCAGTTGTTAAGCGAAATATACATAAAATTTTGATTACATATAAAATGCAAAACAAAACGAGAATTTTATTACAAAAAAAAAGTTAAAAATAAAAAACTAAAACATTATATATAAAAATAAAACTACTAATAAAAATAACTTAATATACAATACTATAATAAAAAACAAAATTAAAGTCATATTTCAATTCAAGAACTTAAATAAAAAGCAACGGAAAAGTCGAGATGAAAGACCAGAAACATAGAATATGTGCGTTTAAGTGCCTACACATGGGATACGGTCTCTGCACTACGACATCAGTCACTTGAGTGTATAGGCGCTGAAGAGAAAGCCTTTTAGAAAACGAATCGAATGAATAAATATTCATGAAAATTGCATTTAATCACGAAATCCAATTTATTTGACTATTTTTGTCACTTAAAAAATGTCGGCATGACTTCCAACATTAAATGCACCGGTAGTTCAACCAGTTGTCAGAGCACAGGCAGACTACAACCACTCAATTGAATTTAATTGAGGTTTTTGTTCGGAAAATTGATTGAATTAAATCTAAATTATGAATATTTGCGACTATATTGGCTAAATGTATTTTTATATTAATATCAAGATTATATAATTGAAAAGGATTCTGTTTGAAGAATATTTATAATGATTTTATTTAAATTTATTTTTAAATTATTCCAATTATTGTCTATATTACTAAAAAATACAAAACATTTTTGATATATTGAAACAAATATTTCAATTGGTTGTAAATCCTTTAACGTGTTTATTTTTATTATTATTTGTGTCAAATACTCGAACATAAGAACTCGATTTTTGTAAATCCGAATATAAACCAAAATTTGTTTTTTCAATCAAATCAAATCAATTATATTTGTTTTATAATAATTTCGTTAAAATATGCTTGGCAAAATTTTCGGTAAGTCTTCGTACAAATCTGTTTTTTTAATAATATTTCAATTTATTTAAAAGCATTTTATTTTTCGGAATAAATTAATTATATTTTCTAATTCAATATATGCGGGAAAACAGATTGAAATCGCCGGTAATTTAATGTATTTTATTTTTCAATTCTTGTCGACACAACTGTCCGACCGCTCAGATATCCAGACATTAAAAGTGATGTTTGATATAAGAGATCAGAAATGCACACAAATATGGTAATGGATTTAAATAATAAACGGATTTTATTATTAATTTCATCATTAAAATAAGTTTGTTTCAATATATATGTACAAAAATTGATTAAAATTTTAATAGCCGTTAGAACAGACATTCCTAACCATATGCCCAACAAACCACTCAATTCACATATAAATGAAATGAAATCGATTTCCGGATTATATTCAATTAAAGTATCTGGTAAGTTATTATGTAAAATAAGGATTGTGTTTCATAAATATTTGGTTGGGTTAAAGTTTTTAATGTTTAATATGGTATAAATAGTGTCCAGACAATTATTTCTACAAATTTTATTGCATTTATGTTTTAACTGCACATAATTAAAAATTATGTTTATATTATTTTCTGAACAAAATTTATAAATTTTTTCTTTTAATAATAAATTAATTTTAATTAAAACATTTTTTATTTTTGAAATGCAATCCAATTTATATTTATTCTTTAAATTTTTAATTAAGCATTTGTGGATACAATCAATTCTGGTATTGATGTGACTATAACTGTCGTCCGAATCATAATTACGACAATTGGTCTCATAATGTGGTGGCAATAGTCGAGATTTAATTCCATTATATATAATTTTTATAAATTTTCCCATACCAATTTCAATATAATTAACTTTGTTAGAATAATCAGAAAATTTATTGTTTAAATGAATTGAAAAAAATAATTGATTTTTATATAAACTTAACGGAAATAACGAGTAATTATGATTAAACAATATAAAAAAAGGTTTAAATTTTTGCTAAATTCTGGTAAATTAAAAAAATAAGTAAAACATTTATGTAATTTATTTTCTTTTATAGTAAATGTTTGAAAATTTGGAATTTTATTATAAGATAAACTGTTATGTTTATTTTGGAGGTATATTTGAAATATAAGTTTATTTGCCTTAAAACTTAAATTATTTATTAATTGATTTATTGTTAAATTGTATTCGAATTTATATTCTAGTAATGGATTTAAATATTTTTCGACAATCATTTGATTTAAGGTTTGGTTCGAATAATCATTTTGAGTCATATTTATGACAACATTTAGATACTCTTCGTATAGATTCTGATATTTCGAATACAGTTTCGCGTATTTATTTATAGCTATAGTTGTGGGCAAACAGACTGTAATTGCAGGTATTTTCCAGTAATTCAAGTTTGATAATTATTGAGAGACATATCAATCAAAACAAACACTGATAGAAATAATTAATTTACAATTTACCATATTCCCTTACAGTTTGAAACATATTCTTATAAGTTGAATTAGACTTTTTTCTAATATTTGAATTAAAAAAATGAAGAACATGTTCTTATAAAACGAGATAAATACAAACTATAATAAGTGACAAAAATTTATTAATTTTACAAAACTTTATTGTATAAATTAACGTATTATGTCATTTTTGATAGTTTGATTATAAATTACTAATAATTAGTCTAATTCAGAAATCGTGAAGGAAAAAAATCTCGCTGATTTTTGAAAATTTAGATTTATTATTTTTTAGAATTTTGTCCGCGAAAAGGTGCTCTCGTAATTTTAGGTCGGTTGCAGTAAACGGCCGCCAAATCTTTTAAAATTTTCAGCTAAAATTAAGAAATTTGCCCTAAATTATTGCTAAATCCACTTTAATTCTAATTAATTTAACTAACCTTAGTTTAAATTCAGTCAAATTAGACAAAATTTTATTAGAAATAATAGGTATCCTTTTAAAAAAAATCCCTATTAAATCGGCCGACTTTGTAAATCTCTGGTCAAATTCAATATCTACGTCATCATCTTTATCATTTAATCCCAAATTTTTCCATTTGTTTTAATTAAATTTTTTCTAATTTTTTTAAAACATCGAAAATATTTTTTGAATTAATACGATGTTTTCAATAATTTAGATAAATTTGTATTAATATAATTATTTTACAAATTTTAGTTTGAAAATAAATTAAATATTAATCAACTTTTTTTTATATAAGTTTTAAGCAAAAAATGAGTTGTAATTCATAATTACTTTAAATGTTAATTAATAATAAGTTACTTTAAAAAATATTATTTTTTATCATTTCTTTTTAAATGTTTTCAATTTTATCATGTTTTAATATTTAAACGTTAAAATTTTGCATTATAATCAAAAATATTTGCTTTAAATTTAAAAGTTGAAAGCAAGTTTTTATTTTTATTTTTAAAAACATGTTCTTATACCCCGGGGTTTAAGAACATGTTATAAACTTTGAGAAATACGGTATTTTTAGCTTTTATTAATAAACCTAATAAGTAACTGGCAATAAATTAAATTAATACTTAATGGACAATATTAAATCTGATACTTTCAAAAGTATTGAAAATAATTTATTATCGAAAAATAATAGACTTGATAATGACATTGGTAATAAAAACAATATAGTTTTGCCGAGCAGTAATAAACCTGCTAATGGCAGTGATATTATTAACTAGCTATAGAAAACCTGGTAAAGCACTGATAATAAAAATAATATTTCTATTCCGGGCAATAGTGAACCTAGTAATAGCACTGGTAATAATAATAATATTTTTGGAGACTCACCGGACAGTTTGGATTGTGCAGCCGCAATGGGTGAATTGTCAGTGTAAAGTGGCAACCCAGCTATACGAGACAAGAACATTTGCTGTACTTCACTAATATGCACGTCACCGCTCCGTTGTTGCATTAGAATAAAAGAGGTTAACTGCTTAATGATTACAATTGGACAAATTTGCACTACTGGCAATATACTTGGTATAATTCCAGCTTGTACTATAATTTTTATAAGTAATACTTGCAAACTTGCAGCTTTTGACGATTTTGTTTTAGATATGTATAACCAAATCAAAAATAAAATGACTAATTCTGTTCCAATTAAACAGCTTGAAAAGATTTTTGTTTAAATTGTTTTAAAATTTTACTTGGTTTAAATTGGGTATTTTATATTTAAACTGTAATTTTTTCAAACATACAAAATAATCAATTAAATAAAACCTAAAAACTTAATTTTTAAAAATTTTTAATTCTTTATAATTTAAAATTTTGCATCTAAATTTTAATATATTATTTTATTACAGACATTTTAACATTACTTCTGCTAAAAAATTTTGGTATTAAATTAGATTTGCTCTTGATATATTGTGATATTGCTAATAACTTAATCTGAATAATTTTTCCGATAAAAATTTTAAGCTGTTATTAGCAGAGCTAGACAAAAAATAAGAAATTAAAATGTTTGTAAACATTTATTACAATCCCTAAAAATATAAAAATAATATATTTGCAATGTCCATTTATTGCCTCCAATAGACATTGTAGATATATTGTTTTATATGTTTATTAAACAAATAAAATATCATTTAACTTTTTTGATTTATGAGTTGTGCCCAAATCTGGTTATCAGTAATTATTATTTTATATTAATATTATTTATCTTTGACTAAATTATTCTTAAAATTAATAAATATTTTTTTAACTAGTTTATATAGCATTAATTAATACTTTTAAAAATAAACAAATAATTTTTGGTTCAACAAACTAAATCAGTAGAATGTGACAAGTATATGTAAATTTATTTTTAAAATGTGTTAATAAATTATTTAATAAAAAATTTAAATTATTGCTTTTTTGCATTAATTAAACTCAATAAGTTTATTTTTTTATGTATAAAATAAACTAAATTTAAAAATAAATCTTAATATGAACAAGATTTGCAAAAACTACGTTAACACCAATTTAAAAAAAATTTTATTGCTAGTTTTACAAAACTAATTAAATTATTTATTATTATTTATGTAAATCTTTATTTAAAATAATCACATCACTTATAAGCACATTTGCTTATAATCAAGCATTTCTAATCTGTTGATTAAAAATCTTTAGCATGTGATTTAATTATAATGTTATTTTAAATTTTAATAATAATCAACCGGCTTTTTAAAAAGCATTAATATACTAATTAATAAAACATTTTAACTGTAAAATACAATATATTTATTAAAATTAAAATATTTAAAAATTATATTAATAATTGATTGTTTTTAATTTAGATTTTAATTTTTGGGTGATTATAAGTTACAATGCAAATTTATATCTATATAAATTTGTACTACAATTGAATAAAATAAAATAAAATTTTAATAAAACAAATAAATGTCCTAGTTTCTACAACTATAAAATTAACTGTAATATTTTAGTTTTTAAGTATATTTTTTATTTATAATTTAATTTATACGTCAAATAAAAGCATGTATTTTTACTCGATTATATTTTTATCTTGTATTGGTCTAGGTAAGTTTAATACATTTATTATATAAAATTAATAAACTACAACATAAGACAAAGTTTACAATTATATTATACACTTTTAAAACACATATATCTGAATTTTAAAATAAACAAATTTAATTGAATTTTAAAAAGTGTATAGATAAGTTTTTATAAAATAAATTCGTTTATAATTTCAAAATTCAATAACAGTTCATTAATTTTATAACAAAATTTATTATTTTTGTTAAACTTAATTATTTGAATCATTAAAATAAATTTATTAAAAACGTATTAACAACATATAAAATACTAAAATTTATATATGTTATATTTAGTCTTGTTAAGTTAATTATTTAATATATAAAATTTTTTAATTAATAGCTCACATTTACTATAGCACATGTGATGGTGATGATTTTTCTGATCAAAATCTAATTAAGCATGATGAAAATACAGAAAACTATTTTTTGGAAGGAAGAGCAAAAAGAAGTATGTTATAATTTAAATAATATTAAAATAATAACAAATTTAACTATTATTTAGTTAAAGTAATTAGGCGAATAGTGCCAAAAAGAAAAACGCAGCAGGCTAAAAGTCAAAAAGGTGCAAAAAATTCAGTGCATCGAGGAAGAACTCGTATGTTTTTAAAAAACTAATTTGAAACATTAATTATAAAATTTTTAAAATTAATTTCAGATCACAGCAGTCATTGTGGGGGCAATTGTGAAAACGGTGGGAAAGGCACACAACAGTCCCAACAACAACAGATAATAATACCTAACTTAGGCAGTGGTAGTGGAGCTGTTAGTTTTATACCAATTGGTAACACAGGAAACAATGGACTTGGTAGCACCGCTAATGGAACCAATGGATCAGATCCAAGTAACACGGGCACCGGTGTGGGCACTGGAATCGTACCAGGTACTGGTATTGTCGGCGGCACACCTGGTTCGGGTGGTGCAGCACCAGGGGGTGTTGTGCCGGCACCTGGTGGCAACACACCGACACCCACTACAAATATATGTATGCCACTAACTTGCAATTCACCGCTCAGTTGTTGCCCAACTATAGGCGGTATTACCGGCTCAAGCCTAAGGATTGGACAAATATGCAGTGGTACTTTACTTACTACAATTCAGCAACTTAATTTAGATGTTTGTGATGCATTTTTAACGGGCAACATGTGCGATCCACTCCGAACTGTTTCACTTGTTGACAGTGTATGTAATAATTTCTTGAGTATTTTAACTAATACTCTTCTAACTAGTATAATTGGTGGGCTTCTTGGTTAAATCTGTGTTGGGTTTATGTGTTTATTTATTTAATAATTATAAAAAACAAAATAATTCTTATTATATTTATTCACGAATAAAAATTATTTTATAGTAAAAGCATTTAAACATTTTATAAATTAATAGCTGTGCTAATGTTAAAAAAATTTTAATTAAATATTTTTTAATTATAATTAAATTTCATAAATTGTTCTGATTATTAAATAAATTTTAATTTCACAAATAATTTTAATATAAAACTGTTATCACATTGTGTTACTTATTGCATATTTTACTTTATTTAGATTTACCGAAAATTAGCGCTTATTTATATAATTAAAAATAATATTTCAAAATTTATAACAATTACATAATTAATTTTAATGTAAATTAAATCAAATTACAATCTATCCCGCTTAGTGTGAATCCGCTTATTGTGAATACCCGCTTATTGTGAACAAATTTTAAGAAATCGAGCTGTTTACTATATCCGGGATAGACTGTAATATGAAATTTAGAATTTAATTTTTAAAATAAAAGAAATTATTGTTTCTAGTTACATTGTTTGAGTTTGTATTATTTTTATTAATTTAATGACTAGATAATAAATTTTACATATTTAATGTTTGTAAAATTCTAGTGTTTGCATTTAAGTATTAAATTATTAATATTATATTTAAAATACAAAATAATATTAAAGTTTTTTGAAATTAAATTTTTAAACATTAGTTTTGTATAAACAATATGTTTGTATGCAAAATTATGTAAGCTTTAGTCAGAAAATATTATATTAATGCTGGATAAATTTTTAAAGCATATGTTTATTTAATAAAATATTAAAATTTATCGAGTAGTCATTTTAAATAATATATAGAAAATTGTAAACAAGAAATATACATTTTTCTAAATTTAATTTATTAAATTTCATTGATATGCAACATATAATAGTTTAATTTGTATTTTTTCTACATCTTAGATCTATTATAACAACAAATAGCATGACTAAAAAAACCAAAATCCCTATTTAATAAGTATTTTAACTAATTTGTAAAAAATTTATTTTAGAATTTAATGTACAATTAAAAAGTTATATAGTTAGTAAATGGAAAATATTTTTTTAATAAATGTCTACAATATTCAGAAATATTTTAGTAATTTAACTATAATTGGAAAAATAAGTATTTTTATACATTTTTATATTTTATTTATTTTGTACATACTGTAGTAAACATATTAAAATTTATACTCCATTTTTTATAATAATTTTTATTTTATGTCGTATTTTATAATTAATCAAGCAAATATATAACATATTTAAAATATATACAATATAAAATATAAATATTATTGTTTAAGATTGTAGTATTAAAACTAAATATTTAGAATTAAATTTTGTAACTAATCCTAATATAAGTAAAAAAATTCAATTAAAACAACAAACAAAAAAAATAAAATATTTACAAAATACGCAATCTATTTCATACAAACATAAAAAACAAAATTATATTCAAAAAACATTAAAAAATTATAACCAAGGATTCAAAAAGTCAGACGATCTAGGGGGGGATCAGAGGGGAAATTTTCTCAAAACTTTTGGCCAAAAAACTAGGGGGAATCAGGGGAGGGATTTTTCAAAAAACGCTCAAAAACCCATATATTTATGATAAAATTTTCCTTAATTTAAACTGGATTTAAACTTGATTTAAACTGGATTTAGACTAAATTTAGTTAAATTAATTGGATTTAAACCGGATTTAGCATTAATTTAGAAAAAATTTCCTAATTTTGGGCAAAAAACCCAAAAAATTTGCAAAAGATCGAGAGGGAGGTATCTTTTCGAGGTCCAAATGCTAGGGGGGATAAATCCCAATTTTCAAAATCAGGGGGATTTTTGGCTAAACAACCCTTCTGAATCTCTATTCAATGAACAAAAAAATAAAATAAAAAACATTTTATAGCTATTCCTCTCTCATACCACTATCCGCCCAAACTGGAGCGGATTAGATTCAAAGAGTATTGAAAGAAATACTACAAAAATTGACAAAAATACAGTATTTTTACGCTTATCGCTAAAACATATAAATGAGTCCAACCCCCACTCCCCCTATAGCCCGAGTAAGTTAGGGATGAGTTTATTTGATTATAAAACCATTAGTAATGACAATCAGTTCGGTTGTATCCCCGCATACAGACGTGTGCCGCTTGTTTCCTATCAGTCCTGTAATGTCATTCAGTTTTTTTGAGTGCTTTTAAATAAGGGGACGTCCATTAAGAACTTTCGCACTCAAAGGGGGAGAGGGGGTCAAGCATAAACGAACACAAGCGAACAGTTTTGGGGAGGGGGTATAAAATACACATGTTTTTGCTAAATGTTTTAATTTTAAATGTTTTAACTTTTGATATTAATTTTTGATCAAAACTATTTTAATCTCTAAGATAAAGAACTTTTAATATAAGTGAAATAATTTATTTATTAAAATTTTTAAAAATAAATTGTATTAAATATTATTAAATTAATGCTTAAATCAAATTAATTCTATAATTTCTTCATTGAAGCATTAAGCGAAATGTATTTAATTAATAAATTTATTAATTTGTTTAATTTAGAATAAGTTAAAATAATTCTATGGGAAGTAACCTTAAGCGAACGTTCTTAGGAAAAAATAATTACAGTTGTTTTTAATTGAGATTCACATCGTCCAGAATGTAATTCATCTCAGTATCTATCGTCCAAAATGAGATTCATATTAAACGCTTTGAGTTTCACTCGAGTCATATCAGTGAGTTTTGTGCAGTACAGCAAATACTATGGGCTTTACTGCCAAACGCGCTCTGTGCGAAATCTGTGTACAACGCGTTTGGCAGTAAAGCCCATAGTATTTCCTGTACTGCACAAAACGCATTGTCATGAGTCAAGTAAAACTCAAAGCGTTTAATGTGAATTTCATTTTGGACAATAGAGACTGAGATGAATTACATTCTGGACGATGTGAATCTCAATTAAAAACAACTGTATATGCGAACAAGTGCGAACATAGAGGGGATGGGGAGTCTAATATTTGGCCTAAATGTGCAAACGTTTTTATTGGATGTCCCCTAAATAGTTTTTTTTACTGATTTTATAGTTTTTTTGCGCAAACTGTCGATCACTGATAGCATTAAAATATAGATTTAATTTTTTTTTCTCGTATTGAGAAACAGACCATAAGCTCAAAGAACTGATGCTATTCTATAGAAAACAATTTGTATTTATATAACAAAACATTAAATGTTTTTTATTATAAACCCATCTATGCATTACATCTGTTCATCAATATTCTGTTTTTCTATTTACAGTATAGTTATAGTGAATAGAAATTCTGTTTTTTTATACAAAAATATATTTTATTTATTAGATTTAAAGCTCTAAATAAATTGACTTAAAGTATGAAAAAAAAATTAACTTTAAATTTTTAACACATTACTTAATTTTGAATATAATTCAAAAATACAATTCAGTTGTTAAGCAAAATATACATAAAATTTTGATTACTGTACATATAAAATGCAAAACAAAATGAGAATTTCATTACAAAAAATAGGTTAAAAATAAAAAACTAAAACATTATAAAGTTTATATAAAAATAAAACTAATAATAAGAATAACTTAATATACAATACAATAATAAAAAACAAAATTAAAGTCATATTTCAATTCAAGATCTTAAATAAAAAGCAGCGGAAAAGTCGAGATGAAAGACCAAAGACATAAGTTAGTATATGTGCGCTTAAGTGCCTACGACATCTACGCACTACGACATCAGTCACTTGAGTGTATAGGCGCTGAAGAGAAAGCCTTTTAGAAAACGAATCGAATGAATGAATATTCATGAAAATTGCATTTAATCACAAAATCCAATTTATTTGACTATTTTTGTCGCTTAAAAAATGTCGGCATGACTTCCAACATTAAATGCACCGGTAGTTCAACCAGTTGTCAGAGCACATGAAGACTACAACCACTCTCTTTTAATAGTCAGTATATATACATAAAAAAGGCTCTCAATAGGAGACACAACTCTATTATATAACTATATATTGTATTGAAGTCTATATTTTCGGATCAAATTCAGTCGATCTCTCACTGAAAAAGATGCGAATATTAGATAAAAATAAGTTATTTGAAACTCATTCGTAATATTCACTACATTTTCAGCTTTTCTGTTCCCCTCATTCACTACCTCCCGGTCCCCTCCAGTGCATTGATTGCATTATATGTCAGACTTTATATCAGATTTTTATCAGATATAGTGAACTATTTTTTACGCTCGCCTTCAGTACATTATATATAAAAGGCATTAAAGACTGAATTTTCAGTTTAATGTGTGAATTGATGGACGAATAATGTGAACAAAAAGTTTTTCGTATTTTATACATAAAATAACTCTTTACTCACTTTTCGGTCGTATCTCTTATCATAGTTTTGCAAATTAATCAAATTTTTAATGTATTTATTCATTATTTATATCGTATTTCATATCATTAGTGAATGAATTTTATTCTGATTTTTATAATAACTTTTAATTTCGACGTTAATTGCATATCAAATAACTTATTAAAATATTAATTGTTATTAAAATACAAATAATTTTTAATTATTCGAAATTGCATTGACTTATGCAAACTCAGAGAATTTTAGGTAAATTTGTTAAATATTTTCTCAAAAAAAAACAATTATTTTTATAATTTATATTACACTTAATTAGAGTAATTAATCGATAAAATTCATTATAAAATAGCGGCAAATGTCAAATGAATTCTCATAATTTTCGGAATTTATTTTCATTAAAAACGACAAACATTTTTAAAACTCAACTTTATATTCAAAATAA
>JAQFXP010002839.1:0-13984 GCA_034693685.1 Belba bartosi | reverse complement strand
GAGAGAGAGAGAGAGAGAGAGAGAGAGAGAGAGAGAGAGAGAACAGGGCAGAACTAGTATTTATATTTAAAATTTTATTGTTAAAATTACACCTGAATAAAATTAATTAAAAAAAATTAAAATTTTTAGTTATATTCAAATTTATTAAGGCTATTTAAAAATTTTTTTAGAATAAAAACATAAATGCACAAATATTAAAAATGAATTTAAATTGATTAAATAAAAATTAGAGATAAAGTTAGTAAATCTCGATCTTGCTGAAAGCATGACTTCTGATTTGTTTTGTAGTAAAGAAGTAATTTACTTAAAAACATATGCCTTCAGACCATTAGATTATTTGTGATAAAATTGCATTAATTTTAGTTATCGAATACAACATTTATAACTAAAAATTTTATTAACTATTTCTAGAGCAAGAAAAACTTTTATTATATGAATAGTTTTAGAGATGATTTGCAAATGAGCAAGTTTGCTCAAATCTATAAACTACTTTAAGAAAATACAAATATTTCAAAAACCATGTCAGTAGTTTTGTCAAATATTAAGATAATTTAAAGCCATTATAAATATCAACTAACTTTATCATATAAAAGTAAAAAGTGCAAAAATTATTCTTATAGTTGTAATATTAAAAAAAATAAAGCACGTTTAAAAATACAATAGTTTCTTACAGTTTGTAAACTTTATAATATATATATATATTAAATTTATTACAAATTCAATATTTTTAAAATTAAATTTTTAATGTAATTATCGATGCATCTGGGTAATATTAGCTTTTAAATAACTTTTATTTATTATTTTATCAAATGTAATCACTCTTTTGCCTTAATATATTGTAAAGTTTCTTTTCATTAACTCATTGATTAATATAGCTAACAAAACATGTTTTTATATCTTGCAATATTTTGGGGTAAAATTATTGAATTTTTGTTTATATTTTTTAAACATCATTTCTCGTTTATAAAAACATTTTTTTGCTAGAATTTAATTTAATGAAAAATATTTTTCAATTATCTTTTGTTGTTTTTGAAATATTAAAATATTAGAATAAAAAACACGCTAGAGCATTAATTTTTACAGTTAGAAAAATAATTTTTTTATTAGTTGTCATTATAGGCATCATTATAGTAATCTTTATGAAAACAATAAAAACTGAATACCCAAACATTATTGTAAAGTCCTGACAACCCCATTGTATTTTTTGGATATAAATTAATAATTTTAATAATTATTTAAAAATAAAAGCTAACTAAAACTGGATTTTTTTATATTATTATTAACTTATTTGAATATCTTGACAAAAAGGCAAAATTAAAAGAAAAATATTGTTTTAATTAAATTAGTATTTAATTGGTAATTAAATATATAATTGTTTTTAAAATTTAACATATAGTTTTGAGCAGAAATTGAGGTGGGAAAATCAATAAAAATTCCCTTCTCTGATTTAGAAAATTGTTATTTATTTACTCTAATATTTAATCCAGGAAAAGTTATCTCTACTATATTTTTCCAGCCGCCTTAGCAAATATTTAAATAAATAATAGTATAATTTAAACATATTTTAATTACAGTATATTAGCGGCAAATTTAGTACATTTTAATTACAAAAATTAGTCTTAATTTTGCAAAAAAAAGTTTTAATTAATAATAAAGTAAAATAAAAAATAACAGTTTTTAACTGAATCATAATCTAAACAATATAGTAATTCAATAAACTATTTATTTAATCAGTGATAAAATGTCTGTCAATTCGTATTTGTAGAAAGATTTGCACAAAACTGTCGCTTCGATTCAATTACAATATTATACTTTTGGTTAAATAAACTAAAACGGATCCAAAAACTACTTTCTATTTGCAAACAATGTATTGATTTTTTCTCCAATTCTTTATTTGTTAATTAACTCGTTTTTTAGACTTTATTCAAAAACTAAATTAGCAAGAACGAATAAATTATTTGCAAAGTAAGAAATATATCTCCTTCTGATTGATCCAATTCTTATATATGAAAGCTTTTTCTCTTTTCTCCTCTCCTTCTCTTCCGTCCCCTCTCTTCTCGTGAGGTCTGTTTGGGTTTCCAATAAAGTGCTATCAAAACAACGAATATGAGTGCCTTCTGAGTCCTATCTCTTATATTCATGTTTTCCTTCACTTGTTTTGACATTTTAGACATTCGAATCATTCGATTCTATTAATTCAATAGATATACAAACGAATTGAACAAATTATCTGAAGATTTAAAAGATTTTTGAAGATTAAAAATTTGAACCAAAATAGTTAAGTTATTTGATGTAATGTTTGGCTTCATTTGACTCAAATATTTAACCAATAAATTTGGAGAGAAACAAGAATAAAAAGCACAAGTAGAATTACCTGACCAAACATTCCTATTCCAACATTTATGTTCCTATTATAAGAATTGAACCCATGTTTTGATGAGCACAGATCTAAACTATTCTATTCTTTAACTGCTTCTCCTTTTTTAGACTTAACAACACATAAAATAAACATAAGTTAAATGTTCCATAAAATAAATGATGGAAAGCCTCCCTTTCCTCCCCTCCCACTTCTATTGAACTATTGCTTCTTATTATTCTTGAAAATATTGGTTTATTTTATTTTATGTTATTTTAGAAATAAATAACTGAAATAAACTGAAAACTGAGTACAAAATGTTTTATCTTTTTTGATCTTAAAGATGAAAATAATGAAAATAAAACGTTTTGTAGAGATTTTATTTGACATTAAGGCTTAAATTAAATTGAATTAAATAAAACAATTATATTTTCAAAATGTTTTTCTGTTAACACTTGAGGTTTACATAAGTTTTGATGTTTTGCTACAAATTTTTGCAAATAATCTGATAAAGAGATGAATTGAATGGAAGCAACGATTGGTCTCAAAATATCTGATGACAAGTAATACTATTAATTCATTACTAGTATAGCGTTCAGAGTATAACCCAATTGATGTGAATGTGTGACAATGTTTAGTCGATTTCAAAACACATTTATAAGAATTTATCGTTCGGTCATCTAATGCTTGTTCTATACATCCATTGGCTATGTTTTGAGCTATGCTTTTGTTTCATATTTTTATCAATTTTTACTCTAAAAAAGACATTTATATTATACTAAATGTACTCATGTTTTCTCTCAATTTTTCTTTATTTATTAAAAAAAAGGTGAAAACTAGTATATTTTGAACGATAAAAATTATTTTACTGTTTCATTTATTTTGATTTGTTTAATTGGTTTTATTTAATTTTGAGCATGATATTCATAGAAATGCTAAATACTGTCATTAGTTATATATATTTAGTTTTACTTTTATTGAATTTTATTAAACTAATGAATATTGCATTTTACATTTTTTTAATAATTAATTTTACAAAATAATTATAATTTGTATTTGATTCACTAGTTTTACAATGATTATTTTTTTTATAATAAATACCATATTAATGAGCATCAATAAGAAATTTTTTAGTTTTTTAATCTAAAAACATTTACAGTGAAAACTAGGTAAAGATTTGCAAAAGCAATTCTTTTATTATTATCATTAAAAATTAAGCTTTAAGCAAATCTTTTGTCTAAATTTAACTTTTTTTTACTTTAATTTTGTTTCTCATTAAAAATGATAGAAAATTAGTGTTATTTTCGATAAATTTTTAAAAATATATATATATATAAAATAATTTACAATAAAATAAATTAAAATTTATAAACGTTATGCAAAACTTAAATATAATTGAATGGAAAAATGTGAATTTTTAGCAAGTTGCAAGATTAAAGAGAATAAATTATTATTGAATAATAAATTAATAAAACATTTAATTACAAGTTTTTAAAATTAAAATACATATTTATTTGCATGTACAGTACTTATTCCATTATTTAATAATTTTTATCATGGGATTTGTATAAAAAGAGCTCAAAATCCAATATTGGTAAATTGAAAACATTTAAAAATTTTGTTTGAGTTTAATCAAAATTTAAATTGAGTTTTATAAACTTTTTAATTGTTATGCTTATTAACTAACATATTATGGCTTAATCCTAGAATTATATGATTTTGGATTAATTTTGAGATAAATTATGTTTTCCATTAGAAATATTATGTTAATAAACATATAGTTAATAAATTATTTTAGAAACCTAAATAAGAAATATTAAGCAAATTGTTAAAATTTAATATAATTTCTAAATTGACTGACAATTGATTTAAACAAAATGCATACAAATTAAACGAAATATGTTTTTTTGTCAAAAATTAATTTGTTGTAATTTGTAAAGAAATTGATTAAAATTTGGTTTTATTAAATTTTATATAAGAGCTAAGGAAATAGCCAACTACTATTTTAATTTTAAAAGTTTAGCAATTAAAAAACAAATTTGATCTAAATTTTATTTAAATTTAGCTAAATTGCAAAATTAGCAGAAATCTTTTTGCATTTTAACGTGGTTGAATAAAACTATTGTACAGTATTAATATTATGTACTAATAACAACTTATGCATTTATTGATACATTTATCTATTAATAAAACTGAAAACACCATTAAAGTCAAACTAATCTAAGAAACTGAATTTTTTCATATTTATTGATCACTAATTTATTGCATATACTGCACATAATTTCAAAAACTCAAGTTTTGCTAATTTAATCATTTCTTCTATAAAATAAGTCGATTATAGCCAAAAGCAAACTATTAATCGATATTCATAATATTGCCAAACGAATAAGACATTTAGTTATTTCTAGTTTTAAACAATTTAGCAAACTAATAAATTGGGCTTAAAATATAATAATTTATTTTGTGTAGATGATTTGTGTTTTATTTTACATTGCTATAATTAGGGCTCTTAAAACTTTCCAAAAATTAATATACGCGGCAGTAGTCGGGAGTATCAAAAGTATAGAAACGAATTATAAGTTGAAATTTTTATTTTATTGAATCTTTGCAAAAACAGTATTATTTTAATTTAAATCAGTTTTTTATTAATTGTTTTTAAATTGCAATTAACGTCCAAATAATTATTATTTTGCATTCAATCACTTTAGACAAAACACTACTTAAAATCAAAGTATTAATAAAATACTGTTTATGAAAAATAAAAAATTATAAAACTTATTGCTTATAATTAGGAATCAGAAATATGATAAGCATGTGGATTTTAGCTGAAATTTTACTAAAATTAATAAAATCATTATTCAAATATTATTAATTAAAATAATGCCTATTTATCAACCCGTATAGTATAGGTTCTACGACGAAAGCTTTAAAATTTGTTTAATGTTTAAACTCTTATTTTTTGCATCGAATTTTTGACAAATTAATTATTACATTTGTTTTTTACTTATTATTAGGCATCGGAAAAATAATACCTAAAAACTTTTAATTATTTCACGAAGTCGTTTATAATAATTAAATAAACTGCGAAAATTAGATTTAATAATTTACAATTTATTTTAACTTAGTTTTAAAATTATTTAAAACTGAATATTAAACAAAGATTAAGAAGGGGGGATCAGCCAAAAATTCCCCTAATTTTAAAAATTTTGAATTTATTCCCTCCTAGCATTTGGTCCGCGAAAAGGTACCTTCCCTCAACTTTTTGCCGGCCGCCGAAGGAGGCCGGCAAATTATTCCAGTTTTTAACTAAAATTAGGAAAATTTCTCTAAATTGTTGCTAAATCCGGTTTAAATCTAGTTAAATTAACTAAATTTAGTTTAAATCCAGTTAAATTGAGAAAACTGTCATCATAAATATATGTGTTTTTTGAACATTTTTGGAAAAGTCCCTCCCCTGATTCCCTCTGGATCGGCCGACCTTCTCAATCTCTGTTGTAAAAGTATTTAAGAAACCGCTTGGAGTAACAATTTATGACTATACATTTCTAATTAGCAGGCAAATATATAAGTAATAATTTATAATTATATTATCACAAATTAAAAGAAGACAAATTATATTATCAGTATGATTTTAATACATTTTCGAGAGAAGAAATGCTCAATTACATTTTCTTTATTTTCAAACCGACGCTTTATAAATTTATTTCAAAACCCAATATATAATCACTATTGATATATTTTTTATATTACACCCTGGGATTTTCTCCCTGCTCAACCCAGTCAGGAATCGTTGCTTCACCGTAAGGTATGATAACGAAAATATTGTCACAGTTTTAAGAGCACACACCTAAACGCTTTGTGTATGTAGTTTGTGGTAAGCCACTCGTACACTATCAATAAACGGCCCTTGGTAACCAGGCCGTGGTTGTCTTGCTCCTCACAAGCCTATCAAACTCAGAAAGAATGATTAGCCCATGCGGTTAAAATGTAAACCGCAATTATATTATATTTTTTATTGTAATAAATATGTTGAATATGAATGTAATTTATTTATATTAATTTAATTTAAAATTAAAAACAATATTTTAGATTTAATAATAATTTAAGGTTAAAAAATTAAAATATTATTTAATTAAATAAGCAATAAAAACAAAAGTTGGGTTTTGTTTTAAAAAAATTTAATACAAAAAACTATTTTTTAGTAACACTTATGCCGCTTATAATTGGACCTTTTTATTGCAATAAAAAATATAATATAATTGCGGTTTAATAGCAAAAACTCAACGCGAGGCAACACTGAGAACTTGCCTCAAATATTACCCTGGTAGATATATAATTACCAGACGCCTTTAGCCACTGGCAAGTTGTAAAAGAAATAGTATTTCTCTTATTGATATCACTTTATTTATTACTTTTGACGTAAGTGTAATTTTATAAAAGCAAAATAAACTTAAGAAATAAAAATTAATTTTCAAAAGTGACATATATTATATAATTTAGTCATGATTAAAATGGATTAAAAAATAAAAATATTTTGTCATGTTTCCACATACCCTTTAAGAATAAAATGTAGCTTATGGCAATGTTATTTATAGTTAAATTAATAATTTTTATGTAAACTGTCATTGAATGTCTTATTATTATATTTATATGATTCATATATCATTATGAGAATATCATTATTTGATTTTGTAATTATAAAATTTAATTGAAGACATACTCTTTATATAATTATTATAATAATACATATTTAATGTAATTAAAATTTGGTTATACAGTATTCGTCATAATTATTAAATTTTAAAATAAATTTTGTTTTAAATAAATAAACATTTATCAATAAACATTACGGTTAGTCAGATTCGGCTGAATCAATGACCGAAATATTGTATTTATGAATAAAATGGCGAAAGTAGAAATCTTAGGAGTATAGAGAAAGATAAAATGGTTAGTAGCATAGTTATATTTATATGCTATATAACCAAAATAAAATGTTTAAAATGTTGTACTAAATTGACAAATTAATCTCTTAATTATTTATATTAACGGATATTTATCTCTAAAAGGTTTTTTAAGTAACTGTTTTTTTGTTAAGTATTTGTTGTCAATAATAAGTTATAAAAAATTAATTAAAAGTACATTAATTAATCCAAATTAAACTTATCCAAATTTAAAATTTTGATTAACAAATTTTTATTTTTAACATTTTAAAACGAGTGTGATAATGTAACAAAAAATGATTAAACAACAACTTAAAAATGTTAATTTTTTAAATGCTTTATTAATCTAGTACAAAAAAATATTTTTGCAGTTAAATTAAAATTTTATAGTTTAAGTTATTAATTAAAAAAGTTTTAACCAAATTATTTTAAAAAGCAAAATTTAAAAATCTTTAAAACAAATTTTTATAATTAATTTATTTAAATATTAATATTTTAGAAAACAAATATAGACGATAATTTTTTTAATTAAATGTAATTAAATAAATATAATGTTAGTATAAAAGCATTAAATTAAGTTATATTTTAGAATTAAAATAAAATTATTAATTTATAAATAAAACAATAAAACAATTTTATTAATTATAATTTATTTGTCAAACTATAGAGCGACAAGTTATAATACGGCGATTCTTGTATCGAGCTAAATTTTTTTATTATTTAAAATATTTGAATAATAAGTACATCAAAGTAAAAAAAGAATGAAAAATTTTTAATAACTAAGAAATTTTTTATTATTTTTAAAAAATTCATCAATTAATCTAATAAATGCGTTTCAGTAACTGATTTATTTTATTAACTTCTATGCAAATGAATTGCTGAAAATTATTTGAGATAACAATTTGTTAAACAATATAAGCGTTGGTGGTTTAGATCCTTGGCCTCTTCAATTACCAGACATTACAGCAATTTATTATTTTAAAAATATTTGAACAGTAAAGTTTACGTAAAATGAATATGAGATATTAAACATTTTCAACAATGCATTTGCATAGACAGTTATTGAAAAGCATCTATTTGACTTTGTGCTCAATAAGTGATAAAAGTTTTTAAAATAGTAAAAATTTCTTTGTTATTAAATAATTTTCATTCTTTCTTTTTAGTGTAATAAACTAATTTAAATATTCAGAAATTCAAATATCTTAAATAATAAAAATTTTAGTCCGGTAGAATTGTCATATTATAACTTGTCGATCTATATTATTATTGTAAACTATTAACAATTATTTAATAACTAATCATTAATTTCTAAAACATGTAATTTACGAGAAAACCTTGTCTGAATATTTAAATTTTCAAACCTGCTGAGTAGTTCCCCAAGGATTATATTATCGTATTCCCGCGCATACACTTGCAGTGCTTACATAGAGTAAAGCAGACAATGTGCCCTTATTCCCAGGGTATACCGGCATGCTGTTAATAATGAGGATTTAAACCAGTTCCTAACATTAATTTAAAACATTAAAACTTTAAAATATCATAATCATTGCAGGTGTTTAATCATTAATTGTTTGTTTTTATTGAGATAATAGATGATCCAAAGTATAACATTTAAAAATATTACGATAACATAACAAATTTCTTATTTATATTTAAGTTTTACTCAAAAACGATTGAAATATTGTTAATTATTTTGTAATTTATATTATTAATAATAGATATTTTGTAAATAAATAAAAAATATAATTTAAATTGTATTAGTATTAGAATATCCACATTATTCTATAAATGAAAAAGTTTTAATAAAATTTTGTATATCTCACTTTATATGTGCATGCCCAAACATCATAATGGCGTTTTTGTAATTATGGTCAAACTCACTTATAAGAGCATGCAAGTATATGCGCAGGAATACTGTAAACTTTTTTAACCAAAATAAATTATTTTTAAAATTTGTATTTAAGTATTTAGGGAAAGTTTTTTCTTATATTGTTTTATTCTGTTTTTTATATTTATCCAGAATCTCTCTTTATTTTAACGAAAAATATTTTTAAATTTTAAATAAAAATTAGCTAATTTGTTTAATTCAGTTAAATTGAACTAAAATTTGTTTAAATATAAAAAACAATAACTTTATATTTATTTATTTAAAGCTTAATATCGTAAATTTTAAGCTGAATTTGTCAAAATTATCTGTTCCTTGATTTTTCTAAGTTGGCCTACCGTTGGAATCCCTGCTTATAAATTATAACTTATAATCAGAAACTTTGGTTTTCGAACCAAAACAGAAAATAAAAAAATTTTAATATCTTAATTCAATTTGATTCATATTTCAAAGTTTAAAGATTACATTATTGAGCATATACATATTCAGTAATTATCAAGTTAAAGTTTTAAAACTATGATTTGGTTTAAGTTAAGATTGTACCGGGGGTTTAATTGGGAGGATATTGCAATTTTGGTTTGAAAACCAAAGTTCCTGCTTATAATAAGAGTATCAATAATAGAGTTAATTTACTACTTTATATCGTTTCTATGAACTGAACATAACTTAATATAAATTACATTTAATGAATCATTAGTAATGAGTTTTCTAAATAAAGATAATAAATAAATGATTGCACTTATAATTAAATGAATATACTTTTATTAGTAGTTTTATTAATAATTAAGTTAAATTTTATTTAATTGTTAAAATAATTTAAATTACTTATTTAAAACTAATTTATTTAAATATTATGAATTTTATTTTTAAAAATATTAATTGCTATAAAATAGTATTGGGTTTTGCCTAAAAAAACACTAACATTCAAAAAGCATGAATTGAGAAAGTCGATTGACCCAGGGGAGGTCAGGCAGGAATTTTTTTTTAAAAATGCCCAAAAATTTAGGCGAGTGATTTTTGAAAACCCAAGTACAATAATTATGAAAGAATTTTACCAAATTTAACTGGATTTAAACCGTATTTAGCAACAATTTAAGAAAAACCTTTTTGCGGATCAAATGCTAGAGAGGATAAATGTCAAATTTTAAAATCAGGGGGAAATCAGTGTCTTTTCACAATTCCTGGTAAAAAGACATACAGCATATCGACGAAACTAAATGTTATTTTAAGAACCGATTAGACAAACATAAAAGATTGGTTAAAATCGGAGTTTTTTTTTCATATCTCCGATTGCAGAGCACTGTCATAAAGAGAATCATATAATGAATTGAAATTTCTTCGAAGATTATTAAAAGTGTTAACAATTGGTTCGACCGAAAAGTTTACGAATCGCTTATAATTAGAGGATTTGACGAAACGTCAATTCATTAATAGAGATAATGGAATGCAATTGAAAACAGTTTGGAATCAAATAATAACAAAAAACACATGAATTCAACTATTGTTTCAATAATCAAATTAAAATTAAATTTTAATTTATTTAATGTTACACAATTTTTGATAATTTAAAATATTTAATTAATTATCGATATGTCTATCGAGTTAATTAATTTAATTTTTCAAAAATGCCTTAAGATTTTTAATTTAGTGTATTTTATTTTTGCAAAATTTACTTAATTTTGTGCATTTTATTTTTAACATTATAATAACTTTTTAAAGTTAATATAATAAAAACACAGATTTTACACAAAAAAAAGTAAATTTAAATTATTTTAAATTTGAAATAAATTTATTTTTAACAAATTAAAATTTTGCCTAACTTTAAAAATTGGCATTTATTCCTCTTCCTATAATTTGGTTTTCTTTTACGCTTTTCCGGAAGTGCCAAAAATAACCGACAATTTTTTGTGACCAAAATTAGAAAAAACTTTCATAAATTAAGGCTAAATTCGGTTTAAATTTAGATAAATTTGGTTGAATTACATTATAATTTTAGACTTTTTTAGCGTTTCTGACTCCTAGGTATTTAGCAAAAGTTAAAAAAAATTCTCGCCTGATCTCTAATTCCTCTGGATTGGTCAACTTTTTAAAACTTTTATTTTTAATTAGAAATAATTTAATTTAAAAAAATTATTTTTACTTATAATATATTTCGTAAAATTCATATTAAACTTATTTAAAAATACCAATTATTTTTAAAAATTATATTTTATTTTTATTATATTTTAAAAGTGTTTTATAAAATTTATATAAAACAAATTTGGACCTGTTTTCTATTTTGATTCTATTTCTATTAATATAATATTGTTATACTTTTTAAATTTTAAATTATAAAGAGATTAAAGTTGTCATCAGAAGTAAAACAATAACACTTTAGCGATAAAAAGCATTTAAATTGGAAACAGTTTAGACTTAATATGTTTAATGGGATTGTCATAACTCATGAAGAGTTTAGTCTTCAATAAATGCAATTTTAAACTGAATTAGAAAAACGATATATTTTGGAATGAGTTGATTGTCTACTGTTTTAAAAGGAATGTTTTGAGAAATTTCTTATATTTTTATTAGAGTATTTGGTTAAAGATTTAGCAAAAATAGAAATAAAAAACTCATTTCATGTGAGAAATCGATTGCAAAGCGCGTATCCGTTCATTGGTTTTGCTTCTGTCGAATGGCTCTGAAAGAGCAGAAAAGTCAATAACAAATCCGTTACTCAATTTCCTTTTATACCAAACATTTTCAAAACTTCTCTTAAACCGATTCCATTCACTTATTCTTCAAACTATTTATATTTACAAACTATTTTTACAATTTTTTTAAATTAATTTTTTGTATAACATATTTATTATTTATTTGATCTAAAATTAAGTTTTTTTGTAACACTTTTTTATTATATGTTAAATGTGTTAATATTATAAAACTTGTAATTAAATAATTGTCAACAAATAGAAACTTGAAATTGCATGCCTTAATTACACCCAATTTCTCAAACTAATTTTAATCATAATTAGCGCAAATTTTTTTAAAATTATATTAAAAGATAGAAAGACATTAATTTTTTAAGAGTGTATCAGAAGTAGATAGCAAAGGAAACAATTGTTTGGATTATTATTAAATTAACTATTTATGCAAATTTATAATATAATTATAATATTAATACTTTAAATTATAACCAAAATTTGTACAAATAAGTCATATTATTGTAGTAATACTGTTATGTATTATTGTAGTAGATCATTCTTTAGTTGGTAACAATTAAAATTATGTTTGCAAAAAAAATTTACCATTAACATGGAGTTTTAACAATTAAAATATTTTAATAATTAAAAATAAAACAAATTATTATTATACTTTAAGTTATCAATTGACCAAGGCTTTCGCCCTTGCTTTATAGGAGTTTACAAATTTAATTATTGATTAATTAACTTAAAAATTAAAATGTTTGTAAAAAACAATTTAAACTAATTAAAATAAGTTTATTAATTATTTAATTGCCAAAATAAATAAAACCGTATAAAGATTAATTAAAAGAGAAAAGAGCAGAAGAGGAAATGGAAAAACTTATTTTAGTAAAAATTAAAAGAAAATATATTTCAGTTTAAAGCAGAGTTCAAGATCGGTCGAGTCAGAAAGTATAATAATTATTTTTAGATAAATTTGCAAATTTTTCTTCAAACCCTTAAGGCGAATAGAGAAGGGCAAAATGGCAAAAACCTTTTTGTATTATTTTGGCAATTTAATTTGATTTAAACTACATTTATTAAATTTATACTGAATTTAGCTACAATTTATTGAAAAATTAAAAATTAGTTATTTTTGGTTTTTGTAAAAACACAAACAAGTATTTATTTTGTCTTAAAAATTCAAGGAAGTATTCTATAAATTTTGTTAATTCTAGTTTAAAGTTGAGCAAAACTTTATGCATATATTTTGAGTCAAAACAAAATACAGTATATTTTTGAGCATGTTTGGATTTATTCTTTCTGTTTATTATTTAATATATTAATAACAATATATTAATTACAATTGACACATTTTTAATTATTAGAAATTATTTTTAATATTCAAGCGCTTTAGAATAAAATTTTTTTTAACCAAGTACATAAAGTTGTTATATGCGTTGTCCGGTCAACCGTTGCTGCTCGCAATAGTCCCGACAACACATAACAATTAAATGGTTGTGGAGAAGTGATGTGTTGAGTGGGACTCAATGTATAGATTATATTAAACTTATATTAAATTGAGATAAATTTTTTCGAATCAAATTTTAATATAAATTAATAACTAAAGTGCGAATTCCCGTCACTTTTGACATCATTTTGACGCAATTGAGAGACAATTAGGAGTCTTTCTGCAACTCTCGCAGTTACGTCTATTATATAGGCAAATTAAAATGGTAAAAATAAAACTACCATTTACCCTTCTTACTCAAATTTTATACCCGACATTCAGGAATTTGTGTATGAAAGTTTGATATTTTAAGTCGGGTATCGAGGTCAGGCATGGGAGGCGGGTATAGATGTTTGGAATTTGAGCTTTTTAACTATTAAATAATTTTATCTCAAATTTAATACAATTTTTATTAATGATTGTGAAGTGGAACCAGCCTAATTTTAAAAATTAACATTTACCCCCCTTAGCATTTGATTCGCAAAGGTACCTCTCCTCAAATTGTTAACCTTCGGCGGCCGGCAATATATATTAACAATCCTAATATATTAATAACTAGAGCCTGATTTCGGTCGGGATTACAACTCCCGGTTCCCGACAGACTAATCCCGGTTCCCGACATATTAATCCCGG
>JAQFXP010002838.1:0-13991 GCA_034693685.1 Belba bartosi | reverse complement strand
AAAAAGAGTAAAAGAAATCACAAATTAAGAGAAACAGAGAAAAAGTCAAAACTAATGGTTTAATTCCAAATCGAATTAATAGTTTATTTTTTCCAAATGAAACAAATATTAATAATTATTATTTAAAAGGATTTACAGTTTGTTTCGTTGGGCTGCGCCTCATAAATGAAACATACTAAACTAAAATTCAATAAATATCGGTTTTAATAATTATAATAAGCTAGTTTAAATACCATGCAAAATATCTAGCTCATAATATCAAACCAGAAGAGTGTGCATAATGAATTAATCATTTGAATACAGTTTTTTGACATTTAGAAAAAAAATAAATATGTAATAAAAAAATGAACCTTTTCAAATCCATTCATGAGTTTAATAGTTATTTTTTTATATTTTCGGTTTTAAATGTTTTTAACGATAACTCTCGACTAATGACTGTAAAAGTCATTTAAAACTACAAAACGTTTTAAAAGTTTAGTTAAGTTACAGAAAGTTTTACTTTTACAGTCATTTGACTGAATTGAAAAGTTTTTTTGCATTAATTTCAGCTATAATTTAAAGATAACTTTTTATAAGTTGTAAATATGAAACAAAATTCTTAAGGGTTAGTCACGAAAATTATTATTTAAATTTATATTTGGGCTATTATTTTCAATTTATTCGAAATACACATGCTTGAATCTATTAAATTAGATTTTAATAATTACTATGTTTTTTCAATTATTAAAACCTAGACTAATTTAATTTTAAAAATTAATATAATAAATTGTTTGCAATTTGTTTGCAAAATACTTTAATACATATTCGCTTATCAGCATATCTTAACATTAATACAGTATTCTATTTAATGTAATTAATATTTAGAATACTTTTGTAATTAAAAACTGTAAATGCAATCGAATGCTTAATAAGTATATCTAAACAGATGTTATGCTTGAGTTTAATTAGCAAATTATACAATGAAAACTTTTACTGTAATAAACAAGCAATTATTTAACATGACCTTTCTCCACTTTACTATGCTCGTTATTATTGTAATATTTAAATAAAACAATTGTTTAGTTATTTTTCCAATAAAGTACTAAAATATTAAAATGTTATAATAGATAAATAAATTGTAAAAATAAATATTCATGTTGAAAACTAGAAAAAACAAACAAAACTTATTCAAAAGTTATTACAACATATTTATAAAAATAAATTTAAATTGTCAAATTTGTATAAAAAATATTTTTTAATTAAATGATAAATTAGTTTAATTTTGTAGAAAAATGCTATTTTGTAATTACATACTAATCATAATATAATATTAATACGTCTTTATATTACAGTCTATTTGCGATTAAAATAAATTTGAGTTTTTGTTGTTTTCAAAACCAAACCCACGTCTAATCGAATCGAAAATTACAGTTTAGAGTCATTTTAGTAATCAATAATCAAATTCTCATTCATTCCTATAATTATATCCCACTATCGATTGCCTACTAATCAAAAATTGGCATAAATATAGTGAGAAAAATATAGACTAGTTGAAATTTTTTTTATATATAAATAAGAAATCAGCATTTAATATACATATGCTCATTTCAAATTAAAATCTTAAACTTGATATGATCTGACGTTTATAATAAAAACAAATTATTTTTTACGTTTTCCGCTATAATCATAATTATATAGAACATTGAATTTTTGCGAAACAAAAAATAATTTTTTGTAATTAATTGCATTTAATCAGCGAATAAGTGGCAGAAAAATATTAAAAACAAAAAACATTTAGATTAAATCGATATAAAAGGAGCTGTTTAATTTGCAAGCTATAATATGAATAGATTGCTTAAACTGTACAAAACTGTACATTGATTACGAATTTCTAATCAACTCGTATTAAAATATTAATATTAAGATTTGGTTTTGCATTTTGGAAAAAATTTATTAATTTTTTGCCATAACTACTAAAATGAAGGTTACGTTCGAAATAATACGATTGAATGAATTAAAATCGAAATTCAAAATCTAGTCTAACGTTAAAGCGAATACAGTTTTAAAAAGCGACTGAAAGTTGTAATTAAAAAAGTAAAACTATTTTGTTTGATAAATTGTTTGACACCTTTTTTTCACTCTTGCTAGAGCTCTACTGCATTAATAGATCAAATATTTTATGGGCGATAACTCAATACAAAATTTATTGTTTTTGAAATTTTTTCCAAACTGTAATATAAAATCATAACTCAATAAATTTAATTAAAATATTTTTCTAAAATTTTATTATTAATGAAACGTTTGAAACAATTGCGAAAATATTTTGTTGCGTTAATATATTTATTGTTGTATTTGAATATTTAAATTATTTTTTTTGCTTAAATTTTTTTGAAGGATCTAGTTATTTGGGTGTAATCCAATTTTTTCTGGTTTGCTAATTCTTGAATTTGAATAAATTCAAATTATTTTTGCCTCGATGATAATTTGTCAATTCTTACTCTTGTATATTAAATGTATGTATAATTAACATTGGTTTGAACTTTGTTATATTAAATAAATTATATAGTTACATTTTCTATTTAGCAAAACATTGTATTTTTTAATAAATATTAAATTTGTAAACTGTATTCAAAAACATAATTATGTAATAGATATAAAGCTATGAATATATTTTACTAATTAGAATATAATAAATTAGATAAAATAATTTATTTAACATTTGATTTGAAAACTGTAATTAAAATTGACTTTGTGATAACTTAGAAATTTGCTTTGTAGATGTTAACATTATGGATTGATATTATTGTCTTAAAATTTTAAAATTTAAACCAATTAATAATTGTAAATATTTATTTAAAATATTAAAAACCATTTTGCCAAAAATTTACATGTGCAAACAATTATTAATTTTTTTTAATTTATCGCTTAATTAAAATATAAGCATAAATTAATTTTTTTAATATTAAAATTTAATGATTTTTTTATTTTGTTTGATAAAATTTTTTGATTAAAAGTAAAAATTGGAAATTTTTTTATTTGATCCTGTTATACATAAATAAATTTATTGACATTTAAAAAAGTTATATCTTTTTTATAACCCATAAATTCACTGCAGATTTGGGAAAAAATCATTTTTATGACAGATCTATGACAGAGATATCGCCCAAAAAAAATTTATCCAAATTTTTAGTTGTATTTCGAAAAACACTTTTAATTTCAGTTTAAAAGCCGTAAATAAAATACATTTTATGAGCGAAGAGTGGGATTAGAAACAGGATTTGTGTCGAGACAACAGATTTTCGATAAATAAATTCAATATAAAATTCAACACAAAATCATAAATTTTATCACAAATTTAATGCATTTTTTACAGTATTTTAATTCAGAGTTTGAATTAATAAATTAAAACAAAAAAAAATAATTAAATTAACTATTGATTCAAAAACCGATAAAAAAAAGATATATTGAAAATGAATTCATAATTAATAAACAAAATTATTTCAATGAATTAATTAAAATAAAATAACAAAATTTTCAATATTCTAAAGCAAATTAAGTAATTGAATAATAAAATCATTTTTTTACTTGTTTTGCAAATTAAGGAAATAATGTTTTGGTTATATACATAAAAATCGAGAATAAATTTTATTTAAAAAAAAGTCTTTTATTTATTTGCATTCAGAAAATGCCTTCGAAATTGATGTCAAATTAATTTTGTATTCAACATGTTGATAAAAATTTGCGTTTGAATCAAACATTCAATTTATGCAATGAGTTATGATTTTTGCGCAAATATCTGAATTGCAATTAATTTTATTGGAACGTAGAGTGAAATCAAAGCCATTGCAAAATAAAACAAATAATTGCCTTTAGTTTACAGTTTGAAAGTTTTTTTTAATCTAATCTACTTTTTTGCACATATGTAACAATTGCTAATTTATTTCATATGTTACCAAAATATTTTAGTTTAAAAACTAATTTATTATTTAACATATATTAAAAAATAGTAAATTTTTATTTAATAATCTAATTATTAAAATATTATTTAAATTTAAATAATTTTTTTTGTTATGTTATAAACAAAAAATATTTATGAAAATAATTTAGCAAACTTATCTCTAATATCTTTACTAAATATATACTCGCTGATTAATTTTACTTGTTTCTTTAATTGATTATTTATTTAAATGCATTTATTATAATTAAATTTGAATTTGCTTGGGCTTATGAATTAATAGTTAAATTTATAGATTAATCTAAATTTATCTATCTCTGAATATTAAATATTTTAATAAATACTAAGTCTTTCTGTTTACCTGTGACCCCAGTGATATACCCAGGACAGTTTATTTGAAAAGTTTTTATTATTTGCTTTTAATATCAATACAGTATACGAAAAGAAATTTTAAAATGTTTTTACTTTAAAGCCTGTAATGAAATATTGAATACATATCTAAATTGCTCTCTAATTTAATGCGTGTCCGATTTAACGCAAAGCGTAGCCCCTGTAAAGTCAAGACCTATGCCTTTAATAGTGTAATTGCGTAGTGCTATACACCCGACCGCAGGATTGAATATTCGGTTTTTAGTAGAGCCCAAAGGCAGCAAAAATCAAAAAACACTATTTTTTGTTGTTTTTGTCACCTAAACAAATTTTTTTTAATAATATAATTATTACTAAAACTGTCTTATTTAATTTTAATTTAGATTACTATAAAATTAATCAAATAGATATTAAGCCAAATAGGTAATATTTTGACAAAATTAATCGGAGAATATATTTTTAGTAAAAATATTCTTAAGTAATAAGTTTAATAAATTATTTTTGAGAAAAAAATAAATTTTGATTTGACGATAAACTTTTGTTTGACATAGAAAAAGTTTAAATACAAATATTTTGCCATTGTTATTAATGGTAATAATTTTATGTTTTTCATAAATAAAAAAATTGAAATATTATAAAATAAAAAATTAATAATTTTTAACTTGCAAATAAATCAATAAATCAAATAAATTAAAATTTAAACAAAAACCATATTTAAAATACAATATAAGACAGTAATAAAATACAGTAAAATACAGCTAGATCATAAATTAATTTTTGATCTTTAATATAATTATATAATATATTAATATTTTAATAATAATCTATAAATCATAATAAATTTTTATTAAATAAATTAAAACTAAATTACAGAGCATTGGTAAAAATTAAAAAATTCATTTGATAATATTTTTACAAATGTATCTTTGATAAATGTTAATAAACTCGAAACGGAAACAAATGTGCCAGCGGCAATTACATTAATATGCTCAAAGCCAAATAATAAGCCCAAATGTGGCTAATTATGCCAACATTACAATACATTTTAATAAATAATTTCAAATATTGATTTTAGTTAATTTGATTCAATGCCAAAAATCAAATTTTACAGTCATTTGTAATAATTATTAAATATTTAATAATTTAATTACATTACTTGTTAACAGATATCTAATTGTTTTTAGTTTAATCATGATAAAAAAAATTATTTATATGTTTTATAATTCTAGTGGTTGTCAAATAATTTTTCTAAATTACAACATACTAATTAATCGATTAATTAAATTTTGCACATATATAGAATTAAATAATTTAAAGTAAATTATAAAAACTTGTTTGTTTATATTTGAAACTATTATGAAAAATAAGCCAAAAATAAATTTTTTAAATTTATATTTTTCTAAATAAATATTTATATTCAATGCAACTTTTTATTTAATAAAAACAGTTATTTTTTATCATAAATGTCTGAAAATTATTGCCAACAATATATTATAGAAATGGATAAAAATTGTCTCAGAAATTGAAAACTTATATACAGTATATATATCAATATATTATTTAAAGTAAAATTTATTATTTGTTAGTAAAAGGCAATGACATTGCGATAAAATATAATTCCTTTTTAAGTATAGATAGGCTTTTCTCGAAACGGATTATTTAAAGTGATTTTTACTTTTACTTAGAAATTCAAAATTTTTATTTATGAGTAATCTGATTGAAAGACAGTTTTCTAAATAAATAAAAGTTTTAAATTTTTTTTATTAAAATCAAAATAAAACAAAAAACTTATTTAAACGAACGATCAGTTTATCGGAAAAAAAATTATTGATATTTTTCTTATTCAATGAACTCATAAACTAATGCTTAACTGGTTTTTCAAACGAATAAATGCTATTATTTATCAGATTTCTTAATGAAAATTATTAATATTAGAAATTTTTTATTAATTTAAAAAACGTGAAAGTTTTTCATAAATCTATTTCAAATATTTCTTTTAATTAAAAAAATATAAAGTAATTAATTAAGATAATACTGTCTTTAAAATTTAGAAAAATAAAACCTTGCTATTAATTTACAGTCTTTGACCTTTTATTTTTTGTTTAGAAAAAAATAAAAATATTCTCATTTAATATAATTTTAACTAAAATATCAATATTTATTATAAACTGTAATTTAATACATTATTTAAATTAATTATATAATTTCAAATAATTTTAAAAACATTTGTAGTTAAAATTTCAATCATTTATTTTAATTAAATATTTTTTTTAATAAATAAAAATAACAACTTGATTTTTATAATTTAAAACAAAAACTTTCAATTTAAGATAAATAAAATTTATCAGTATTTTGTAAAAACTAATCTATATTATAATATATTAAATACACGCTTTAATAAATTTTAATATTAAAATTAATTGAATCCAAAAATTTGATACATAATTATTATTTTTAATGATAAATCTTAAAAACTATAGGTATTACGCAATTTGTAGAAAAAATTAATTTAATTTTTTCTATATTTTTGTTTTAGAAACAGTTATAAAAATAAAGTTAAAATATAAATCATTTTCGAATTTAGCAGGAAAAGTTGTAGACAGACAAACTAAAAATAAATTGTAATATAAAACACATTTTATATTCACATAAGTTATGTTTAAATTCTAAACTAAAGCGGAAATCTAACTTCAAGTTCATTTTTTAAGACATTAATGTTTAGTAAATTTTATTTTATTTTGTTTGTTTTTCGTCTTAAGAATAAACTGTTATTTTATTTCTATTTTGTACTTCGATTCACTCGCGCTGTTAGTTATTCATAAAAATACTAAAAATTATTTTTTAATTTTGTTTTCAAATATATTTTATTTGTATTTAGTTTTAGAATTTTAGTTTAAATAAATGATAACTTTTATACGACTTGTCGTGAATTATGGTTACAATGAGTTGAAACCACAGCTTGTATTAAATGTTTTTCATTTATTGAAACGAAACTGTAAATTAAACACAAGACTAATAAAACATTTTTATACATCACTTCCTCAATTAGAACTGTACACAAAAAGATAGATTACATTTAGAAAAAAAATATATGTTTTTATACTTAATTTAGTTTATTATTTAAAAAATTTATTTTTTCCAATTATTTTCGTATTTACGGCATATATGAGAATTATTTCTTCTTTTTTTTTGATAAAAATCTAAAAAATTTGTTTCAAACAAGCGAATATATTGTTTTGACCGACCCCACATTGTGAGCTAGATTATATTTTAAAGATCGCATTTACAGCTAATTCATTTTAAATTTTTCGAACTTGTTTAATCTAGTCGTGAATGTATTTGATTAATTTTAATTTATTTTATCAGATTTATGGCTCATTTTTCTATTAGAATAAATGTTGAAATTGTTTTTATCGATTATTTTTATGCAAAACGATAAGACTGAATCTGATAAACAGTGTTAAACTGTAAATCTGATTAAACATTATTTTAAATTAAATCAATGTTATTAAAAAAAAATAAAAAGATAATAGCATGTTGAAATAAAGTGCATATCAACATTGATGACGACATTTATGCTTGAAAACATATTTGAATTCGAATGCCAAATATTATTTATTTAAATTTTTAAATAAAATATTATTTTTAAAATTTTGTTAAATTTTATTGTTTTTTGTTTAAATATAATATAAAAAAATATAAATTTATAAAATAAATTAACAGGTTGATTTTTTAAATGTAAATTATTGAAAACTATGTTATTCATCAAATTTATATATTATTAATTAAAGAAACAAATAAATTAGAAATTATTTTTAAAAATAATCTACAATCATTAATTTTAAAAAATTACTGTTTTTATTAAATTAGATTTAAAACTTTTTAAAATATATTTTTAAATGCTTAATATAAAACATGTTATTTTAAAAATATACAAATTTGTTCAAGTCAAATAGGGTTGAGTTTAGAACCGACAAGATATCAAAAATATGTTGAAAATTTTAAAATTCAATTTTATAAATAATTCATTAATTTTTTACACATATGTTAAACAGTATAAAAAGTTTAGCATTTTTTATGTATTTTTTAAAACTGAAAATTGAATTAAAAAAAAGTTTTGTTTGACTTTTCAATAGTCTGTAAACCTTTATAAAAAAAATTTAAATAAAAAATTTTTCTATAATATATTTAAGTCTGAGACGAGAGGAAAGTTGTCTTTAAAAGCAAAAAATTTATTTTTTTAGTGAATGTCTTCACAGTTTGAGATCAAATAGCATTAAAAACGAGAATTTCTTTAAAATTTATAATGAATTGAAATGCAGTTTCGAATCGAACCTACAGTTTGGGGAATAAAATCAAACATTTTTTGCTTTTTAATAGCAATAATACTTTTTTGATCCTCTTATCTGATTTTCGCAAAAATCTTGAGTCAAAAATCAATTACACTATCGGTTAATCAGAATTTTTTTTCTGAAAAATCTCGACTCGAAAGGGCATTAGTTATGGTTAGTGTTGAAAGACGTTTGGGTAGAGAAGAAGAAAAATATTTTCACTTCTGGAAAAGTTGAACGTTTCCGAACATTCATTAATAAAATATTAAAAATAACTTTCAATTTCCGAATTGCAATAGAAATTTATAATAATATTATATATAAATATATCTTTTTTTTATGCAATTTATATGTGCAGTGTTAACGACTGTCAACAATAAATTTTATTCTGAATTATTTATGCGGAAAAGTTTTTGCCAAATTGTTTGCTTGAGAATAAATATTTGAATTAAGTTGATTTTTTTGTCAAAATAAAATTTAGTGTGTTTTTTACAAAATTAAATATTTGGCGTTGTAACTTTAAATGCGGATCCAAGTTATCTAAATCAAGCTATTTACAATTATTTAGTGTTTAAATAAATAAATACCAAATAAATTTATTTGATTTTTGTAGACAGTTTACAAAATATTTCAATAAATTTATTTTAACAATATTTGTTTTAAAAAATTAATTGTTTAAATCTATTTTAGATTAATTAAAAAATTATTACTATTTATATTTGAAAAATATAATTTATTGACATTTGTTAAAATAAATTTTTATAATAATGTTCAACAAATTTTCAACATTATTAAAACAAATATTAATGCATTTCTGCATTGCTAATTTTAAATTAATTTTTTACAAACTCTATATTATACTAAAGAAAAAATGTAACTTTTATATTATAATAACAAATGTTACAATTAGCTACAGGTATACATTAATATTTTTTCAAATACTTATAATTATCTATTAATACAACTTTAATATTTAATAAAATTACAGACTTTAACGCATTTATTATTTAATAAAATTCTTAAAATAATAATTTCAAACAATTATATTAAAATTTTTTAGAAATATTTTAGCAGCATTAAATAATTTAATATTAAACTTAGCATTTGCCAGCAAAAATTTAAATCAAATATCCATCAAGCCATTAAAATGTCAAAGACACTATTTACTTTTTATCGAACATCACTAATATCTTATTTAATTTTCCATTACATTGATAGATAACACACCGTCTTATTGACCACAAACTCAATGTTCAATCATTTTAATCGTTACAGTCTCTCACAGACAAGACTAGTATAGACTAGACTACCCGTGCAGTGCATGAGAAAGAGGCGGCATACCCGGGCAAATGTGGCACCGGCATTCCAAATTCAATATCAACGTGTCATTGAATTTTCGTCATTAAACAATAAAAAGGTTTTAATAAAACAAATATTTTCCGTAAAACAAAACAAATTTATTATAACAAACAGAAAGTTATTCTACAGTTCGGGAAAGTGTGGGACAAAAAGTGTGTATAAAAATCTAAACAAGTTTATTGTCTTCACGTACGTGAAGAGTCACCAAATGATTCTCACACTTACGAGTGAAAATAATAATCTTATAAAACTGTAAATCGTTTGTGAACTCTAATACTATGAACAAAAAAATTTCAGTTTAATTATAGTAACAAACAATAAAAACAAGACATAAAAAACAATTGAAAAAATTTATTCTACAGTTTGATGTACAGCCAGTCTATTGTGTTTTTTAAAGGGTTTGGGAAAATGTTAAGCTATTTCTGACAGTCGGAACAAATTGATGCAAATTAGAGATCAATTATAGAGTAATTATATACTTATATAAATGTTTTTGGAATTGAATCTTGTTTTTAGTGTAAAATTAATTGTGTTTTTGGTTTTTGCAAAAGTGATAATTAAGTGCCTTTTATATAGATTTCAATGTCTTTTTTAGAGTACAATTAAAAACTATTTTTCAATTTGCAATCTATATATAGCTTTATATTTGAGCTCATCTTTAGTTTTAAACACCTTTTGAATACAAAACAATTTTTTTTTCTTAATTGTATGCTTTGTCTTGAGATTAAATTTTTAAAATGACTATAAAATTAAAAAACTGTAATTAAATACAAGCCATAAGTTTATGCAAATTATTTTAAGATGATACAAAATGTTTTTAAGATAAAAACAATTTATTAAGATGGTATGTATTTTGTAATTCTAACTAGTAAGAAATAAATTGCTTATAAAATTTATATCAATATAAAAGTAATTTTTAGGTAAATCCCCAAAAATAATATATTATATAATTTATCAAAAATAAAATAAATATATATTTAAGTAAAATAAATTAATTTAATCTGAAATTAATGTACTTTACTGTGCAAGAATGTTGATTTAATAAACAATTGTGCTTCAAAAAAAATTTGCCAAGTGCATTTTGATTTAAATTCAACTGAAATAGCCTTGAGAGCATAGTTAAAATTCCTTAATAAACAAAAAAAAATTATTTACAATACTATAAAAGTTAAGTTCGTTTAAATTTATGAACAAAAGAATATATAAATTATTGTTCGTTTAAAACAACATATAATAAGAAAAAAAAGTGATTTAAATATTGAAAGGCATAAAAATTTATTCGAAAGAGGAGTTACGGATATTATATACAGTATATTATATATAGCTTTAAAAAAAGCAAATGAATGCTTAAAGCGTTTTTATATAGACTGTACAAAGCAACAAAAATCAACTAACCAAATCTACCGACAAAATTAAAAACCTAACCCTTTCGCTGATGATGATAGCAGTGGAACAGCTGTAGAACATCTTCAGGTACTTCCAGAATCGCTGCTAATAATATACTGAACTATTGTATTGCGATAACTGCCGACCGTTAATCGAGAATGGCTAATGGTAAATTTTTTAGCTAGAGTAAAAATGATTATTACGACTAGCTTAGCGTATATATAGTGCAATTGTAAGAGTGCAACAAACTTTTGGTTTAAAATATGATTTCTGAATATTTCTTGCTTGCTGCATATTTTCAAGACTCCAGACTCTATTGCTACGTATTGTGCTGTTAAATGTCAGCTATGCTTTAGTTTTTTATTTATGTAGTTTAATGCAATCGTTACAGTTTGTGCAAAAATATAATGATATCTTCTTAATTGTTTTTAGCTTTTCTTATTTTTATTTGCTATTTTATTATGCAATATTTTTTTTTATTAGACATGTAAGCAAATTTATTTTGTTTTAATGATTCTTGGTTAATTATTATTTTATTTTGTTATGCATTGTTTTAGTTTTTAATTAAGCATGATCGGCTTGTGTTAATTGCAAAAATAATTAAATTTTTATAAAAACAAATATAAATATATTTGTTTCAAAATTTTTGGCAATGATAATGATAAGTTGCAACATATAAATAGAACAAATATATTAAGTTACAATTCTTAAAAATAAAAATAAATATTCTAAACATCAATATAATGAACACATAATTTATTTTTGGCTAATTATGCACTTCTTCCGTATATTGTGCAAAATATTCACTTAACTAGTTCACAAAAATAACAATTTTTATTTTAGCTTTAAAAACGTTACTATACAATAAAAATAAAGTAGCTTATAAGATTTTTTTGTTCCTGCATTTTCAAATTAATCATTTTAAATATTAAAAATAAATTGCAGTCATTTGAGCAAAAAAATATATAATAATTTTTTTTTGCCAAAAAACGTGGCATTACTTTATGAATAGTCTATTATTATTAAGTGTTATGATATGCTCTGTAAAGCGTAAAATACTTTTTCTTTTCATTATTTTAAATTGTATGAAACGTCTGTAAAATTTTAAAACGTCTGAAATATGACAAAAATTAATATCATTTTACTTTTTTCAAATCTATTTTCAGACAATAGGATAGTATTGTTTAAATTGGTTTTTATTGTATTAAACAAACGTTTGTTGTTTGAGATTACTATAAAATAGTTTTTTAGTTTGAATGCAATTTAAATTATATCGTATTTAAAGTTTAGTTCAAAATTTTCATTTTATTTTATAACAAATAAGTTTTTATTAATATAAAAGCTTTTACTGTTTGTAAACTATAAATAGATCAAATTTAAAATTAAATTACAAGTTAAATTTATATCAATTTGAATTCAAAATTTATGACATAAAATATAATTAAATTTTAGATATTTTATGGGAAAAAATATTAATTTAATAAAAATATTTTAAACTACAATAGAATGTTATTTCGAATATAAACTGCAATTTATTTTTATTTTTGAAAAAATATTATTTTAAATATTAATTTAGAAGAAAAAAAATTAAACTTTTATTTTTCTAATCATTTAATGTCTTTATTATACTTATCTAAACTTCAAATTTAAAAAAGCTTTTTATTAAATAATTTTTTTCTCTTTATTTGAATTCAATTTCAGTTAAGAGTCTGAACTTCAAGTATAGATATAAAGAACTATTGAAGCGATAAAAAAAGTTTAGTTCAATATAAGAAATAGTTATATAACAGGAACTGAAACAATGAGACAATAAGTGGTTATCTGACAGTTGAGGGCAGGAAAGGGTAGCAATAATTATGTATTGAATTGAGTTGTCGTGTGAGAGGATGAGTACATAAATAGAAAAAAATTTTAGATCAAAAGTATATTAATAAAAAGATACAGTTCTGTGCATTCAAATGATTGAAGAGTTAATGATTTTTGGTTTTATTTTGAGATTTTTCAAACTTTAAAAAATACTTTTTTATATAAAACATTTTAAACTGTAATTAAAATTTATAAATCTGTTAAAAATATTTTCTAAAATAATAAACTATAAACTTATATTAAACTAATTGCTATTATGTAGCAAATTTTTACATATTTATTTTGGATTAATTTTGTACTTTTGTATTATTTTATTTGATCAAGCATATTGAAAATGTACCGAAGATTTAGCACCCTATTTTCTGTTGTCAAGTCTAATTTTTAGCGAAAAAACTAATTTCTATAGTAATTTACCGAATTAAATAACTTAATTTTTTAAGATTTAATTAATGGACATTATTTATTATTAATGCTTATCTTTATACTGTACATTTACATTAGATATTAACTTATTTTAGGCTTTTAATTATTTACCACAAATCAGTGCCTTATCCTATTGTTTGCATAGTCTAAGTTAATATAAAATTTTTGCTTAAAACTAAAATAAATATTTTTCAAAAAGTAAATGTTTATGTAAAGGATACTCTAGTTTTACAAATTATATTTAATTATTATAAATATGTTCTTTAAATATATAGGTAATTTTATAATTAATTCTTATATGTACAATTTTAATATAAAAATAA
>JAQFXP010002837.1:0-13991 GCA_034693685.1 Belba bartosi | reverse complement strand
CGATCCGAACCGATCCGAACATTTTTGGGTCAAATCCGGTCCGAATCCGATCCGATCCGGTCCGGTTTCAGTCTCTAATCTGAATCGATTAAAATAGGCGTCAGACAAGTTTGCAAATATATTGTTTTGTAAATTACTTAACAAACATTAAAATAGATAACAGAAGAAAGACAACAGATAAGAAATCAAACTGTTTGTTAACTTTTATACCATTTGTTAAGCATACAAAAACAGTATATCTGCAAAGTCCGCATGAGGACATCAGTAAACTTCAGATATATGGTTTTTGTATGTTTAGCAAACAGTTAAAATGTTAATTAACTCGTTTGAACTATGAGATGTGCCCTACGCTAAAGTTAACTATTACTTAATAATTGGAGACAAGTGTTCTAAACATTAATTAAAAACTAAAATTTAATGTAAAACAAAACTAATTTATTAAACTTAATTTACTACAAATTATTTATTACACAATAAGTTTAATAATTTATAGTCTATTTAAACGTATTGAAATTAAAGTGTTATAAATTTTTATTAATAATATATTAATATTAATTTAAAATTTAGCAAGATAATTTCAAAATTTATTTTAATTTATGTTAAGTATTATAATAAATATAAATTGTTAAAAGATAGTTTGACTATACTAGTGGTTAATTTCTAAATACATTTTTAGCTAATTAATAGAATATAAAATTTTTAATTAATTTATTTGTAAATCAACATTTTAAATTTAATAAACAATCATAGTCATTTAAAAAATACTTATTGCGATAAAGATTAAAACATAATAATACAACAATAAAAAATTAAATTGTTTGTTTCAAGGTTAAAAAGATAATATTTATAGAAATTAAAATTATAATGCAAATAATATAAAGTCTTCTTATGAAAGATTAATATACATGTACATTTGTTAAATTGCTTTAAATCTAACATTAATATTAAAAACCAAAAATAAATATAATGTAAACCAAAATAATTTTTAATGAATACAGACAGCACTAATAAAAGCAACTAAATACAAAATAATTATAAAATTAATTTTTTTATAATGTCTGAAATAATTGTTAAACAAAACAAAGTTTTTCCAATCAATAAGAAATTTATTGATAAATTAGAACATTTTGAAGTAATTTGGAAAGATTTGAGATATAGAGCAAACAAAAACCGGTTAATTCTCAACAAAATAAGCGGTTATTTCAAAAGCGGACAAATAATGGCAATTATGGGTCCGAGCGGTTGCGGTAAGACATCACTACTGACCTGTATAGCCGATGCGAAGAAGAACGGCATAACTGGTTCTATAACTATATCCACAGAACAAGAGGTAATTAAAAAAAACTTTTTATTACAAAATAATTTAAACATTAAATTTTATTTTTTTTTAATTAATAATAATCTCATTTATAGATTAAGTTCGCATACATAGCACAAGACGACTATTTGGAGAAGAAGTTCACTATAAAAGAGTCACTACTTTATGCGTCAAAATTGAAGAACGAAACACAAATCGACCACAAATTGAATGTCGAAAATATAATCAATAGTTTAAATATCAAAGACTGCGCTAACAATAAACCGAAACGATGTTCGGGCGGACAGAAAAAGCGCATTTCTATAGCACTCGAACTCGTCTCCAGACCCAACCTCTTAATACTGGATGAGCCGACCAGTGGTTTGGATACAGTTACCACTTGGCAGTTGGTCAAGACACTAATTGATCTAGTTAATGGCCCGGAGCCAATGGCTGTCGTAGCTACAATACACCAACCAAGCGCGAAATTATTCAACTTGTTCAATTTAATTTATATAATGTCATCAAACGGCCGGTGCATATACCACGGAGTGCCTCAAACTTTAATTTATTATCTCAAACAGAATGGTCTCAATTGTCCACAATTTCATAATCCGTCGGATTTTGTGTTAGAAGTCGCGTCTGAAGAGCACGGAATTGATAAAGTGATGCAATTGTCGACGTGTATGGCCATCGAAGCGATGGATTTGAATCCGTATTTAAATCCAATTCAAACCAATCGCGACTACAATACGTTAAGACATGTTTGGATACTAACGCAGAGGTCAGTTAAAATAAATTTTTAATTAATTAAAATTTAAATATAATTAAAATAATTTATGAATAAAAAACAAAATAAATTTTTTTTTAATTAAATTAAAATTGCACAAAAATATTTTTATTAATTTGATTGAAAAATTTTCTAGAACATTTATACAAACAATTAGAGACCCATTTATGCTACCAATTCGCATAATAGGCCATATGATAGTAGCATGGCTGTTTGTTGAGTTCTGGGGCAAAGATAGCGGTGAGCTGTCGGGATGTGCCGATAATTTTGCGATTAAAAGCGGGGATTTCGTCAAAAACTTTGAAGAAGTGTCAAATAAACTTGGTGAAAACACGGGTTTAATCTATTTTATACTTTTATTCATTTGGTTCGGCTCTATATTCGCTGTTTTACTTACGTTTCCGCTTGAGATGAATATTTTTATCAAAGTATCAAATATTTGAAATGTTTGAAATCAAATCAATTTTATATTTATAATATTTGTTAGGAGTATAGGAACGGCTGGTATTCGGGCTTCTCATACCTGATGTCGAAAATGATCGTCGATTTGTTGTTTCAGGTGGCGATACCGCCGCTGATGTCAATCCCGGCCTATCTGTATACGGGCCAGTATGCCGAAGAGAGCTGGCGTACTTTTAATTTTATCATCATTTGCTTTCTGATGGCTCTCTGCGCGAGTAGTCAGGGTTTGATGACCAGTGCCTGGCTTATGAAGTGGCCTGGCCCGGCTGCTTTTGTCGGCATTGTCTCGGCCTTTCCGATGGTTCTATTTTCTGGTAATTAATTTCTAGCCTGGTTAAATTATTGTTTAAAGTTTAATAAAATAGACGCATGTTTTAGACTAAATATTACACATTTATATTAATTTTGTATGTTTAATCAATATAAAACTTATCACTGATGTTTTTTTTCTAAATTAAACTTATTTTACAGCTATTAATAAAACTAAACTTTAATAAAAAGTCGTTTAAAAATTTTAATGCTTATAAAAATCAAATTAACTTAATTGACATTTTATGTCTAATTTGCTTATTTTATACAATAGTTTAGAGTAAACGACATTATCTTTAATATAATAGAAATCCAATAAACAATTAAAACTAATGATAATTATCTGAATTGAAATTAGTATAATATTGACATAAGAAAACACATTAAAAATATTAATAGTAATTAAAAAAAATTGTATAATTTTCATAAATATAAAACACAAATAGTCCTTAGTAATTAGTTAAATAAATTGCACTTTAGAAATTAAATAATGCATTTTTATTAGTTTAATAAAATTGTGCTAGTGTACAAATCAATCCTAATATAAAGTAAAAACATTGAACTCTAATAAAAAAAATAAAATTTTCAAAAAATATTTTAGGTTTTATGATCCCGATCAATGATATGCCAAGCTACTTTCGATGGATATCATGGGGAAATTTTATGCGCTTTGGATTAGAGGCGGCTATTGTCAACACTTATGGTTTTGATAGATGTGGTGATTCGGTACGAAACAAAACTGATTGGGCCAGTCTTGTACCAAACGACGTTTTAGTAGAAATCTATAGCTCGGATAAAATTAACCTAGACGCATTGCTGTCGGTTCTGAACTTTTTTACTGGTCAGTCATTAAGTGATACAAAATCTATTGTTTTGTCTAAATACGGCTATACAGACAACACTCTCTATTATGCGTTTATAATGTTGTTTGTTATTATGGTGCTGGCTAAAATTTTGACTTATTTGTCGTTGTTGAAAAGAATTAATTAGACTATTTCAAGTTTAGATTTTTATATTTTGTTTTGTGTTTCAAATTATTGATTTTTTAAATAGTGACTTTGACATTTGATTATATGCGTTGTAGTTGTAAACTGTTCATTAATTTTTTAAAACTTATTTTATTTTTTTAAATTGTTTTTAAATTATTCTTTAAAATATTATCAAATTATTTTAAATAGATATTTGTTTTAAAAATAATCAAATTAGAAACATTTCGTAAAAATCAACAAAAATTACAACGTTACATTAAATATAAAATTTATAAAATTAATATTTAAATTGTAAAATATTTTTTAAAAAAATAAAATAACCATTAGTTGTGTAAACATTAAAAAACATTTTCAAATAAAAAAGACATTTATTTAAGAAAAAAATAAACTAATCGAGTATTGCACAAGAATAAATTTTGCAAGCATAAAATCAAGATCAATGTCAATAAAAAAAATAAATTTCTCAGTGCTACATTAAAAAACAAGTAAATTACAACAAAATTTTAAATAATTATAAATTTTAACCTGGTTCAAACCAAAAAAATGGGCGAAGCAAATGGACCTGTCTTTTACCAATACAATTATTACAAATCAAATCAGATATTTCCCGACAATAACAATATTTATCTTAAGCCGAATACCAATGGAAAGCAAGTTTTTGAAGTAATTTGGAAAGAATTGACGCTTAAAGTGAAGAAGAATTTGTTTCACAAAAAGATCATCTTGAACAATGTGAGTGGCTCGTTTAAGAGTGGCCAAATTTTTGCTATTTTAGGTCCGAGTGGTTGTGGCAAGTCCACTTTATTAGGCTGTTTGTTCGGTAACATTAAAAATGGTTTGAGTGGTTCGATCACTATTTCGACGCAACGAAAGGTATAATTACTTTTGTTTTTATGTTTGAAATACATTTAATAAATAATATTAATTAAATAATACACAAAAAAAATTATTGGTTTGTAATAAAAATATTGAATTAATTACGTAAAAATTATTAAAATAAAAACTTGCATTATATTTTTAATAATCTAATCAATGAAACAAGGTAAAATTTGCATTTATTGCCCAAAACGACTACTTGGAAGAAAAACTAACAATCAAAGAGTCACTACTTTATGCATCAAAACTAAAGAATGAGTTACCAATCGATCACAAACTGAACGTCGAAACAGTACTCAAGAAATTAAATATCGAAAACTGCGCTAACATTAGACCAAAGCGATGTTCGGGCGGTCAGAAAAAGCGCATTTCTATAGCACTCGAACTCGTCTCTAAACCAAACATTCTAATACTGGATGAGCCGACCAGTGGTCTCGACTCAGTCACCACTTGGCAACTGATCAACACTTTAATTGAGTTAACTACGCAAGCTGAACCGTTAGCCGTGGTTGCTACAATCCACCAGCCGAGTGGCAAGTTATTTAACTTGTTCAATTCAGTGTATATTATGTCATATGATGGTCAATGCATATATCACGGCTCACCATTGACCATGATCAACTTTCTGGCTCAATATGGGCTTAAGTGTCCAAATTTTCACAACCCATCCGACTATGTACTAGAAGTGGCCTCTCGAGAGCACGGGGTCGGGAAAGTGATGCTATTGTCATCTATTATGAAGATCGAAGCTCTGGATCTGATGCCGCATCGAAATACAATTAACCCGTATCTCCAATACAATACTTTCAGTGATGTTTGCGTTTTGTCTATAAGGTATGCATATTTTGTATTGTTTAAATAAATGTACATGGTGATTAATAGATTTTCAATTTATGTTGTCTATTAAAATGAGCTAGAGACTATAATATTTAAATAATTTATAATAGTTAAAATTAAACTTTACCATTAGAAACTAAATTTAAAATACAAGATAAAAATATATAATTAACAAATAATTCAAAAATTTTTAAACCGGAAAAGGACATTTTTTCAAACAATCCGGGACCTATTTATGCTACCGATTCGACTAGCGGTGACAATAACATTTGCAATCAATATATCACTGTTCTGGGGCTCAGAGAGTGGCAAAATCGCCGGCTGTCCGAACGACTTCATATCGGATGAGATCTCTTATTCGGAAAACTATGCCCGAGTGTCGGCAAAAATGACCGAAAACTTTGCTTGTATCATTTTCATTATAATGAACGTCTGGTTTACGGCCATATTCTCGGTTTTGCTTACGTTTCCCAAAACGATGAATACATTTATCAAAGTATTTCAAATATATTAAATTATAAGTAAAATCAAATTTTAAACAATTTCTCATTAATAGGAATATAGGAACGGCTGGTATTCATGTTTCTCGTACTACATGTCCGTAGTGTTGGTCGACATTATATTTCAGGTGACGATACCGAACATACTGTCAATACCTGTCTATATTCTAACCGGCCAGTACTACGAGGGCGAGGAATGGCGTTTAGTTTACTTTACTATTATTTGTATTGTTGTGGCGCTGACATCGACCAGTTTGGGGCTTATGGTGAGCGCAATGCTTATGGAATATCCGACTGCCGCCGCATTTATCGGTTGTATACTTGGCTTTCCTCTGTTCCTATTCTCGGGTATTTTGTTTGGAAAAACATTTTTTAATTTGTAGAACAATTATTAAATATTATTTTTTTTATTTATATAATTATTTGAAATATAAAAATTATAACTAAATTATTATTAAATCTATTTTTAATAAATATCTAATTTTTCAAAAATTTAATTAACATTTTTTAATTACTTAAACCAAAGGTTTTATGATTCCAATCAAAGACATGCCGGAAGTGTTTCAATACATAACTTATGGAAACTTCGTTCGGTTCGCACTGTCATCGGCGACGGCAGCTGTTTATGGCTTCGATCGATGTAAGGGACAGACAGTTGTGCAGAACACGACTTCTTGGTTGAGCCTAATTGATGAGTCGATGATTGAGATGTTCGACACGAAGAACCAGATCGATGGCAAGGCTTTGATGACTGTTATTGACTTCTTCAGCGGTAGTACAGCCAAAGACAGTGAACCGATACTAATGACACAATTGGGTTATGAAGACAATGACTTGTATAAGGGTTTGGCGATCCTAATCCTTCTTATGTTTATTTTTAAATTTGTTACTTATTATGTTATTTTGAGAAAGGTCAAAACTATAAGTTAGTTTATTGGGTTTAATTTTGTGCTAGTTTATTTTTTAAATGTTTTGTTAAGTTTGATCTTGCTTAAAACGTATTTGGCAATGCTACATGTACATGTTTAACCGGATGGATTAATAATTTGCTAAAATTAATCTAATGTAGGTTTTTAAAAATTTAAATAGCATAATTAATTATTGCACGTGTGCTAACTTGTTACTATTTTTGTGTTAAATTAAATTGAGTTTTTAATACAATTAATAAATTAAAATAAAAATATTTTAAGATAAAATTTATTTAAATAATTTTTTTAACAAATTAATTTTTAAAAGACCTAAAAATTGTTAATATATGTCTAAAATGTAATTAATATTTTAAGTAAATTTAAATAATTTCTAAAAATAATTTGATAAAAATAACTATTATGAGTCATATGACCTTGCATAAATATTATTATAATTAAAAATTAATTTAGTAAAATTGTATATTTCACTTTATATGTACATGTACTAATATGTGAGGTAATACGGTCAAACTGGAATGGGAATTATATGCTAATCAGTTAATATGTATCTTTAAAATAAAATTTTATTTAAATTAATTTCAATAAATGTTTGTTTTTTGTTTAAAAATGTAAATTTATTAAATGTAACAAAAAAAATATAACAATGTAAATCTGATAAAAATAATAAAATGCGTAAAAATATTTTTATTTAAATTTTGCAATTTAGCTATATTATTTGTTTAAAAAAGTTTTATAAGCTTAATTGTAATTAAAAAATTCAATATTAATTAACTCATAACATAGATTAAATTATTGCAACAATTTTAAAAGTAAATTATTAAAATATACCGTTTATTGACTAAATTATTGATTATATTAATACATTAGTTTATTTTAATTTTTTTACTCAATTAATTTAACATGTAAAAAACATACCTTTATTGTTTTACTTAGTTAATACTAGATGTAGATTTTTAATTTTACGTTTTAAATTGTAAAACATCAGCTAATTAAATTTTAAAGGCGGTTTTACACAGCCGTAAAACGAGTTGGTCTGGAGAGAGTATTTTTCAGGGATTGTGAAGGGGGGGATCAGCCAAAAATTCCCCCCTGATTTTGAAAATTGGCATTTATCCCCCCCTAACATTTGGTCCGAGAAAAGGTACCCCTTCTCAGGGTTTTGCCGGCCGCCCTTGGCGGCCGACAAATTTTTTGCCCAAAATTAGAATATTTTCCCTAAATTGGTGCTAAATCCGGTTTAAATCCAGTTAAATTAACTAAATTTAGTTTAAATCCAGTTTAAATCCAGTTAAATTAAGTAAAATTTCATCACAAATATATAGGTTTTTTGAGCGTTTTTGGAAAAATCCCTACCCTGATCCCCCCCCTAGGTTTTTGGGCAAAATTTTGGGGAAAATCCCCACCCTGATTCCCACCCTGGATCGGCCGACCTTCTCAATCTCTGGTATTTTTGTACTACTTCAATTTTGATCACACATTTCTGAAACTGACTGTACATAATATACATACACACATAATAAAAATATCAAAATTTTAACAGGATGTAGTAAAAACTATTAAATTATATTAATTAATTTTAAAACAATTATACATTCATAACAAGTTATATAAAGCGCACGGTAAATTTTTCTTTTGTGTTTTTTGACCAAAGTTGGCAATTATTTTAAATTGCTGCTAGATTTAGTTTAAATCCTTTAAAAATTTGGCAAAATTTAATTATAAATATAAGGGTTCTTGAGCGTTTAAAAAAATCCTTTCATAATACACCCTGGATCGGTTTTGTCTTATAAATTATAATTTATAAGTTATTTTGTTTGACAAAATATTTAAATTTGTCATCTTATATCCTTGATACCAAAGCATTGATGCCTTTTATAGACTTCTTCAGCGGTAATACAGTCAAAGACACTGAATCGATGCTTATGACACAATTGGCTAACGAAGACAATAATTTGTATAAGGGTTTGGCGATCCTAACTATTCTTATTAGTATATTTTAATTTGATACTTATTATGTTATTTTGAGAAAGGTCAAAACTATAAGTTAATTTATTGGATTTAATTTTGCGTTAATTTTATGTTTGATTAAATTTAATCTTGGTTATAAAAATATTTGGCATTGCAACCTATAAACTTTTATATAATTTGCTTAATAATATGCTAAATTTAATTTAATATAATTTTTTAAATTTAAACTAGTTTAATTAATGCACATTTAATTAAACACGTATGCCAATTTGTTATTATTTGGGTATTGATATGAATAAAGTTTTTAATATAATTTCTACAGTATATTATCAAATTACTTAAATTGTCAAGTATAATATTATAAAATTTTAGCATGTTAATCTTAATTTTGATTAGTGCTCGCTCAAAATTGCTAATAATAAAATTTTAGTTAAGAAGTAAATTTTGAAAAATATTTTATTAATGAAAATAATAAGTTTAGTATAACTGTAACAGCAATTGATGTTTAAGTTAAAAAAATGTTTGATTTTAATGAATGTAATAATGATTTAAAGTGTTTTCAAAAGAGTATTTCATTCGATTCCTCCGATTCTGTAGTGGTTATAATCTTGGCTTTTATCGCATCTGTTCCTAAGTCCGATGTTGTCTCAAATAACTCTTTTCGTATTGTCTGTGCATTTGATAAAATAGTTGTTTCGATTTCTTTTGTTTTAGATTTTTCTGACATTTCATCCGTTACTGTCGTTAGAGATAACGTATTTGACGTCTCATTAATTGGCAGTTGTGTTGATGTCTGAACTGTTGTTGAAAATTGAGTCGATTTTGCATTTATAGCCGAATTTGTGACCACATCTGTCTCAAGATTATTAGACAATGGCGTCGGTGTCATAGCTTTTGGCCATAAAGTCGTTATTATCTTTAATGTTGTCATCACTTTATCGAAAATAGTTTCTGAATTTTCAGTTGTCGTCTCTTCACCAGAAGTACTTCCAATCAGTTCTATCGAACTCTGTTTTGTCGTCTCTTTCAGTACGGATTCAGTTGTTTCCGAATTTTCAATTGTTATCTCATTTATGGCTACGTTTTTATCAATTGTTGTCATATCTAATAAATTTATTTCTGTAGTTATAAATGTATCGAAATTCTTAGCATTTTCTGTCAATTCTGGTCTATTTGTGGTCTTAATCTCTTCGATATCTTCGGATGTCTTAAGTATATCAATCGACGTTTGTGTCGAAACTGATTCTTCAATTTTATTTAACTCTTCCGCCAATTCAGTTGTCATTTCTGTTATTTTGTTTGAATTTGGTTTTGAAATATCGTCTCTAATAGTGATTATATCTTTTTCTGTAGTAACCAATTCATTCACATCTGTTGTCACCTTTGATTCCATCACTTTTTCAGTTACCGGTAACTTAGTTGTCATATCTAATGGTTTATCAGTAATTGATTCCGTAATCACATCTATATTATTCGATTTAATTGAGATTTTTGTTGTAATTTCTTGATTTAAGGAATTTATAGTTGAATTTTGATTTTGTTTATTCAGATATACATCAGTTGTCGAAAGACTGGCTGTAGTTATATCTTCAGCTAATGTTGTTCTCAAAGTCGGAACAGTTGTTGAATCTATAGATAAATTATTAGTTACTTTAGTCTCTATTATCAATGGCTTTATTGTCTCATTTATGTCAATATCAGTATTAGTAATGTCTTCACTAATATTTGGCAATAAAGTTGATGTTATAGTGTTTGGCATTAAAGTAGACTTTGGTATAAAAGTTGTCTTCACTTTATTATCTGACTTTTCAGTTGTTATCTCATCTAAAGACAAACTTTCAGTCAGTTCTTTCTGATCATAACTAGTCGTTTCTTTCAGAATTGATTCAGTAGTTCCAGAATTTCTATTGGAATCTACTTTTAGAACAATTTTTGCCCCAATTGTTGTCATATCTAATGAATCTATTTCTGTAGTCATAGATGTATCGAAATTATTGACATTTTCCGTTATTTCTATTATTTCTGGTCTATTCGTAGTCTTAATCTCATTGATATCTTCAGATGTCTTTAATATATCAATTGAAGTTTGTGTCGAAAATGGTTTTTCATTTTCATCTAATTCTTCCGTCAATTCAGTTGTCATTTCTGTCATTTCGTTTGAATTTGGTTTTGATATGTCGTCTATAATAGAGATTATATCTCTTTCTGTAGTTACCACTTGTTTAGGCATTTCTTTAGTTATCACTTCATTCATATCTGTTGTCATATCTGTTGTCACCTTTGATTCCATCACTTCTTCAGTTACCGGTGACTTAGTTGTCATATCTAATGGTTTATCAGTATTTGATTCCGTAATCACATCTATTGTTGTCGATTCAATTGAGAAATTTGTGGTAAATTCTTGATTTACCGAATTTAGAGTTGAATTTTGATTTTGTTTATTCAGGTATATATCGGTTGTCGAAGGACTGGCTGTAGTTATGTCTTCAGCTAATGTTGTTCTCAAAGTTGGAACAGTTGTTGAATCTATAGATGAATTATTATTTACTTTAGTTTCTATTATCGATGGCTTTATTGTCTCAATTGAATCCATATCTATATCAGTAATGTCTTCACTAGTGTTTGGCAATAGAGTGGATGTTATAGTGTTTGGCATTGAAGTTGATTTTGGTATTATAGTTGTCATCACTTTATCGAAAATAGTTTCCGACTTTTCAGTTGTCGTCTCTTCACCAGAAGTACTTCCAATCAGTTCTATCGAACTCTGTGTTGTCGTCTCTTTCAGTACGGATTCAGTTGTTTCCGAATTTTCATTTGTTATCTCATTTATGGCTACATTTCGATCAATTGTAGTCATATCTAATAAATTTATTTCTGTAGTTATATATGTATTGACATTTTCAACATTGTTCGTAATTTCTATCATTTCTGGTCTATTCGTAGTCTTAATTTCTATGATATCTTCGGATGTCTTAAGTATATCAATCGATGTTTGTGTCGAAACTGATTTATCCGTTAATTTAGTTGTCATTTCGTTTAAATTTGGTTTTGATATGTCGTCTCTAATAGTGTTTATATCTCTTTCTGTAGTTACCACTGGTTTAAACAATTCTTTAGTCATCACTTCATTCACATCTGTGGACACCTTTGTTTCCGCCACATCTTCAGCTACCGTCGGATTAGTTGTCATATCTAATGGTTTATCAGTATTTGATTCCGTAATCACATCTATTGTTGTCGATTCAATTGAGAAATTTGTGGTAAATTCTTGATTTACCGAATTTTGATTTTGTTTATTCAGGTATACATCAGTTGTCGAAACACTGGCTGTAGTTATGTCTTCAGCTAATGTTGTTCCAGAAGTAGAAACAGTCGTTGAATCCATAGATAAATTGTTAGTAACTTTAGTTTCTATTATCGATGGCTTTATTGTTTCAATTCTATCAATATCTAAATCAATGACATCTTCACTAGTGTTTGGCAATTGAGTTGACTTTGGGATAAAAGTTGTCTTAAATTTATTATCAAATTTTTCAGGTAATTGAGTTGTAGTCTCTTCTAAAGACAAACTTTCAGTTTTTTCATCCACATTATAACTAGTCGTATCTTTAATTCCAGAATCAGTAGTTTGAAAATTTATATTCGATTCAAATTTTGAGACAATATTTGATGCAATTGTTGTCATATCTGAAGATATTTTTGTTTCAGATATATCAGTAGATATTTCATTTGAAACACTATTTTTATCAAATGTAGTCATATCTAACGAATCTATTGTTGTAGTCATTAACTTAACTAATTTTCGGTTATTTTCCGTATCATCAACTAATGTCTCCGACGAAGTTGTGGTAAATTTAGTAATTAAATCAATTTTAACAGAACTATCATTGAATGAAAGAGTGGTTTGAAATGGAGTCTCAGTAGTTGAATCAGTGCTTCTATTGTTCAAATTAATAGAGAAGTTGTCATCGGTGGTAGTTGTTCTGAAAGTTGGAACAGATGGCATACTAGTGGTTGTAACATCTTCTGCATTAGTTGGAACCGATGGAACTCTAGTTGTGGTAATGTCTTCAATAGTATTTGTTCTCAATGTTAAAATCAATGGAACTCTATTTGTGGTAATATCTTCAGCTGTAGTTGTTCTTAATGTTGGAACCGATGGAACACTAGTTATGGTAATATCTTCAATAGTATTTGTTCTCAATGTTGGAATCAATGAAACTTTATTCGTGGTAATATCTTCAGCTGTAGTTGTTCTTAATGTTGGAACCGATGGAACACTAGTAGTGGTAATATCTTCAATAGTATTTGTTCTCAATGTTGGAATCAATGGAACTCTAGTTGTGGTAATATCTTCAACGGTAGTTGTTCTCAAAGTTGGAACCGATGGAACTCTAGTTGTGGTAAAGTCTTCAGCGGTAGTTGTTCTCAATGTTGGAACCGATGGAACTCTAGTTGTGGTAATGTCTTCAATTGTATTTGTTCTCAATGTTGGAATCAATGGAACTTTAGTTGTAGTAATATCTTCAGCGGTAGTTGTTCTCAGTGTTGGAACCGATGGAACTCTAGTTGTGGTAAAGTCTTCAGCAGTAGTTGTTCTCAATGTTGGAACCGATGGAACTCTAGTTGTGGTAATGTCTTCAATTGTATTTGTTCTTAATGTTGGAATCAATGGAACTTTAGTTGTGGTAATATCTTCAGCGGTAGTTGTTCTTAATGTTGGAATTGATGGAACTCTAGTTGTGGTAAAGTCTTCAGCAGTAGTTGTTCTCAATGTTGGAACCAATGGAACACTAGTTGTGGTAAAGTCTTCAGCAGTAGTTGTTCTCAATGTTGGAATCAATGGAACTCTAGTTGTGGTAATATCTTCAGCGGTAGTTGTTCTCAAAGTTGGAACAGATGGAACTCTAGTTGTGGTAACATCTTCAGCAGTAGTTGTTCTCAATGTTGGAACAGATGGAACTCTAGTTGTGGTAAAGTCTTCAGCAGTAGTTGTTCTCAATGTTGGAACCGATGGAACTCTAGTTGTGGTAA
>JAQFXP010002836.1:0-13992 GCA_034693685.1 Belba bartosi | reverse complement strand
TTTTTTCCTCTATTTTTCTTATCGGCCATAATATACAGCACTTTTTGAAAACTTGTTTTCCACTCAATCTATCGTTTATTTATTTTTTTGTTTTAATTTTTTTCTTGTTCTCTATTCATGACTCTCTTTGTTAGACAATTATTTGAATTTTCCTTATATTTAATGACTTAATAATTACTTTTTAATAGATTTGTTTTTGGGATATATTTTTCCTTCGAATTAATAACCCAGTTAATTGCTTTTTTAAAAACTTCTCCTTTTCTTCTTTTTTTAAAATTTTTAATTTATTTTAATTGATTTAATTCTTGCATTGAATGACTTTATATAGTTTTTGGTTTATTTTTAAGTAATAGTTAAATTTTAAATGTTATTATTATTATTTTTTTAACTCTCAATGCTTTTAAAACAAACAAACAAAGATGAAACTCTGCTGGAGCATTTATGCAAGCTGCCAAAACAATCAATTAAAAAAAATAATATAAGTAAACATTCTAAAACCTTGATAGAATTTATATCTATTTTAGTCTAAATAATCTTAAAAATAGATTATTCAAGGTATTATATTGTTCAAATTTTGTATTTAAAATATTATTTTGTAGAAATTATTTAATGCAAATTAAAAGTGTTTAAATTTTATGCAAGATAAATTACTCAGCACACTGAACACAAGCCCAGCCATCCAATACTAATTATAACTTTTGCTAATTTTTAACAACAAATTATTTCCGGTTTTGCTTTGTCGACGCAAAAGTTTATCTTGCTCGTTAATATTAACAGATAAGAAAAACTACATATTCATATTTTAATGAAATTTTAGAAATTTGTTTTGAAATTAATATGATCTTAAAAATGTGCTTTCATTTTTAAATTAAAACTTGAAGTTATTTCATAATAATAATAATAATATTTTGTGCAAAACCTCTAAATTACAAAAAATCATAAATAAGCAAATTTATCAAATAAAAAACGCTTAGTCAAGTATAATTCTAATCAATTAATCAAGGTTTTATTATTCTTAATTGCACCATACTTGCACTATATTACATTCCAATTTTGAAGTTTCTAACAGTTACAAATGTACTATTTAAACCAAACAGTATTATTTTTATTTTTAATCGATTAGAGATAAAAACTAAACTTTTTGTTCTTGAAGTATATGATTGTAAATAATACATATCATAAAAATGTAGAGTGTCGTAAAAATACATTTATTGGCAGTAATTAAATGATATCAATAATAAAATACCTTTGATAACAAATATAATCTTTGTTTCAACATGTATACTTTTGAAAAAAATATTCTGTTTATTACAAAGAATAATAATTTTTTATATATATCATTCACTTATTTAGGATATAATGTATATACATATCAAATAGCAGATAATGAAGTACAAAGTATAATTTGAAGTAGTTCACGTTGGCTTTTTGCCATTTAATCAATGATAAATACGTGAATTTTTTTATTTACTTAATTTTAACAATTATTCATTAAAATATTGAATGAATAGAAATTGAAAATATTATTTTAACTTTAAATACAATGAAAATACGAACCTTTCAGTAAATTAAAACTTTAAAATAACAAGAAGAAATTTGTTTAGCTGTTTTGATAAATTTTGTCGGTATTTGAAAGTTTATGTAATGAAAGAGTAAATTGTTTTTTGATTGATTTTTAATGTTTTGAAAAACAATTTAAAATACTTGTCTTGGTAGTATTGTTTATATAATTTAATTGTATTTAAAGTATAAACATGTGATTCAAATAAAAATAATATAATGTGATATTATATTTAACTCTAGTAAATATTTTAGCAAATTGTTTTTAAAAAATTTCTTGCACAATCTCTTTTCAAAAATGTGATTAACTAGCACATTGTTATTTTTTAATTATTAATCTATCTTTGTAATTTATCTACAAAAGTTAGCAATTAAGTTTACAAAGTATTTCTCAATTTATAAGTTTTTAAAAGTCTTATATAAAAATATTTAATGATATAATTTTTTAATAATTCAATTCTCAGAAACTTAAATATAACTTATTTATAGGTCTTAAGAGTCAATACACCTGTATGTGGATTATGTGTTCAAAGTTTTCAAACCTAATTGCTCTCTCATGTCATTCAGAGGTTACACAACATTACTGTAGGTTTGATATAAATAGCAATAGTTTTTTAAAAATCAAATTAAAATATTAATACAACTAATCAAATGACTTAAATAAAGAATTACGTAAATTATTTTTCTAAATATCGTCAACATTAACATCAATTTATTACTGCTGTCGACTATTTCGCTTACTAAACAAATAAATAACTAATATTAATAGAACTTGCAAATATTTAAACATTTAACAATTTTTTAGATTATATAAATAAATTTTATAAAATAAATTTATATTAAATAATATATATATATTTGTCTTAATATTTAACTTAAAAATTGTAATTTAATCTATGATTTATGCGTAAATTTTTTATTGAGATTTATGGAGAAAACTAGAAATATATTAAAATTATATTATTTTTAAATTTTAAAGTTTGGAAAAACACTGTATGAGTCAGAACATGAACTCAGTTGATGTCATTATGTAATATAATAACTGAGAAAAGCCTTGTAATTATATTTTTTGTATTGACTCAAATACACATTTTCTAAAAACATGTTAAATAAACTGGTTTTTTAAAAATAGTTTATTATTTTGATCACGCATTGCTGTTTTACGAACATGTTGAGCTAAGATATATAGTCTATGTGGGGGTTATTGTAATAATATTGCTTGTTTAATCTCACAGAAAAATTAGTTTTAAGAATTTTTGTTTGATTTTTAAAAATTATAAAACAGCCCTGATAATAAATAAAATTTTAAAAAATAATATTTATAACCAAATTTTCATTGATCTATCTTCCAATTTATATTTTTCTCTTTGCCCCTTTAATCCTAACCCTGTAGTTGATGTTCCCATTTCTAAATATATATTTTTCGATACTTTTTATTGGGAAACTCTTTTTAGTTTTGCACTCTAGAGACACGTGCTGAATTAATTAATTTTTTGTTTTAGTATTTTATTTTTAAATTTTAGTTTAAATTTTATATTTCTCAATAGAAATAATAACATTTTTGTATTTGATAAAGACGATTGAACTTGATTGTTTGTCATACGAAACAATTTAATATTCAAGGCTTTATTTTTTTGACATTATCTAAACATTTTTCAAGGCTTTGGTAATAAAATATTTGAAATATTTATAAACAGATATTATTTAAGTATTGTTTGGCCTTTGTTGTTATTTTAAAATTTAAAAAATATTTTTGTTATTTTGTCTAAAAGTTTCTTAAAATAAAAAATTTAATAAAATTCATATAATAGATTAGTTAAATCAAATACTTCTTGTTTAAATTATAAATTACAAATACTTTAATTTAAAAAAAATATCGCAAAAAATGTTTTGATATATTAAATATAGAGCGACACACTATAATACGACGATTTGAGTACCGGGCTAAAATTTTTATTATTTAAAATAATAAAATATAAATTATATCAAACTACAGAAAAGAAATGAAAAATTTTTTATGCTTAAGACATTTTATAATATTTTTAATAAAATCTTCAATTTTTTAGCGCAAAGATTGATAGACGTGTTTTCAATAGTTGTTAATTTTTATCAGTTTTATTAACTTCTATGCGATTGCATTGTTGTTAAATGTTTGATATCTTTTGTTTGTTAGTGTCGGCGGTTTTTATTACTAACCGAAATAGTAAACTATTCTCACAAATTATAATTTCTTTTAGTAAATATTAAAGGAAATGTAAATTTTAAGTAAAAAAATTTATAAATATTGAATATTTACAACAATGCAATCGCATAGAAGTTAGTTAAACTTATAAAAAATTAATAACTTTTAAAAACACGTCTATCAATCTTTGCGCTCAAAAATTGAAGATTTTATTGAAACAATTATAAAATTTCTTGATCATTAACAAATTTTCATTTCTTCTCTCTAATTTGATATAATTTATATTTTATTATTGTAAACAATAAAAATTTTAGCCCGGTACTCAAATCGTCGTATTATAGTGTGTCGCTCTATACAATCAATAATATATTATATATATTATATTTAATATTTTTATCTAAATTTGTTTCCTAATCAAAAACTAATAACACACTTTTTAAATTAATAACTTAAATTCAACATGTTGATATTGTTAATATTGATACAGTTCACTGATAGCCATATACTTTCAAATATAGTCCAATTGTGCAATTGATACACAACTTGTGTGTTGTCTATAATTATATCATAAAACCAGTATTTTTCGATTCAAATACAATTAAATTTAATCAATTGATAAATAATGGTTTTCAGGTTTTCTAGTTTTGACTAAACTTATCAATTGTTTCAAAGTTCACAATTAAAATAAATTTTATCTTGCACAATTAAACTAAGCATAGTTATCCTAAATTACGGTAAAGCTTCACTTGAGCTAATTGCAGAACAGCTAATTCTTTTAAATAAATAAACAAAAATATGCAAATAGGCTAATCATAAAACAACTGATTGCGGAACTGCTAATTTCAGAACATTTAAAATATTTATACTTAAAAACATTGTTTATTATTATCATTAAAAGTTATGAAAAATATTAAATAAAAGCACATATAATGTAGATAATGCATACAAAATATAAACTTAATAATATAAAATACATAACTAACATAAGATTTAATCAACAAAATTAAAAATACACTAAACTTTTTAATTTAATAAAGCTTTTATTTATTTATTATATAATTATTAAATTTATTAATTTTGTTGATTATCTAATCAAATATCCTAGGATAAATGTTTGTATTATAATTTTAATTGATTAGTTAATCAATTAAGAAATGTAAAAGAAAAAATAGTTTCTAAAATTAGTGACCATTAAGGTCAATCGATCCAGGGGGATGAGGAGAAAACTATTTTTTAATTTGGCCAAAAACCTAGGGGGTACCAGGAATGAATTTGTTAAAAAACACTTAAAAATTCATATATTTATTCTAAAATTTTGCCCAGTTTACCTTGATTTAAACCAGATTTAAATTAAATTTAGTTAATTTAACTGAATCTAAACTGAATTTAGCATTAATTTAGGAAAACTCTAAATTTTGACCTAAAATACAAAAAATTTGCGGCCGCCAAAATTTGGGAGCCGGATACCTTTTTGCAAACTAAATGCTAGAGGAAATAAATACCAATTTTTAAAATCTGAGAAATTTTTGTCTAATTCCCATTCTCGATACCTGATTTATATGCAATTTTAGCTGTTTTAATATTTGTTGTTTAGAAATTAAATTAAGTGCAATTAACTTAATTTGAATTAGCTATTCAGTGATTAGACGCTCTGAAATTAGCTCAAGTGGAGCTGAACACTAAATTACATTAAATTAAAAACTTTTATATTTTAATAATTTATATAAAAATTTAATATGTTCTAAAAAGTAACTTGAATTTTTAAATATAATATTTAACAGGAAATAACTCATTATAATAATAAAAAAGTAAAAATTATAGTTATACAAAATTTTAAAAATAGCAAAAGTTTTAACTTGAAAAATAATAATATAAAAGACTTTGCCAAAATACACAATTAACTGTAAACATGTTCTGTTTATAATTAATTTTAAATTGTACATTTCTGTTTAAAGACATTAACTACAGCACTTGTTTGAAAAACACTAAAACTGTTGTACAGTATATAAAATGTAAAAAAAATACTTATCTATACTTAGAATACTTTTTTTTGTGTCAGACTATAAAAATTCAAAAATTTAAATTTAAGAAATTACATAATAATCAATTTAACTTCTCAGTTTAAACCTAGACAGTTTAAGATGAATTTAATAGATTTATGTGAAAAATCTTGAAATAACATGTGATTGAGTTGTGGCTCATGTGTTGACTCAAGCGGTTGTGTAAGTATTATAAGAAAAATCTGCTTTGGAGTCAAATTTGGATTTTTTACTTTTTTCACTTCAAGGCAGAGAGAGATCAGTCGATGAAAATCATTCGCTTAATGCGTGAAATTCAATGAAAAATAAAATAAAGTTTTATCTTCAAAAACTTTTAGACTTCGAACTATAGGTTTACTAAATTTATTGTAATACCAATCCCTAAATCAGAGATTGACAAGGGGGATAAGTCAACCCCCTCTAATTTTAGAATTGGCATTTATTCCCACTAACATTTGATAAATAAAAAGTTACCACTCTATATTTTGTCGACCACCAAAAGGTTTGGTTAAATTAGACATTTTTATTATATATTGTAAATAAATTAAGATTAAATTCAATTAAATTTGTTAAAATCGAGTTTAGTTCTCTGGACCCCCTTGGTCTTTTCAATCTCTGTTCTAGATATAAACGACATCTACAAATAAAATTATCAATATAAAACAATGAACAATGGAAAAGTACTAATAAACCAAACAATAAATTTTAATAAGTTTGCAAAATAGTAATGAAAAATTAATATATTAAATTTCAAAGTCAGATAATTACTAATATATAAAATTTAAAATATCTATATTTGTGCTTAATAATTATTTTAAAATAATTAATTCTTATCTAAATTTAAGTTATTTTCTAACGTTAATATCAAAATAACCTAATACTTAACAAACAAATAATTTTGTAAATTTTTAAGATGTTACAAATTTGAAGTATTTCACAATAAGAACCCAATTCTATCTAACTGAATTTGTGTCATTTATTTTTACATACATTGTAGTTACAAATAATTAAAAGTTTTCAAATATTTTAAACAATTATCTATAAAACTTAAACTACAATAAGATTTTTGGCAAATTTTATGGTTTGTAAAGTAAACGATCGGAACATGTTTATTTATATTTATTTAAAATCAATAGAGAATCCCATTCCTGAAATGCAATTCTTGCACTAATGCCTGAGCGATGAGAATGACTTTACTATAGACTAGTGTAGAGGCAATTGAACTCAATTTGAAGATAAGATTTATAAATAAAAAGACACTCTTTTGATGAAAGATAAATAGACTGTAAAAAGACTAAATGCGACAACAATCCAAGAAAATACGTGCAGGGTTAAATTTACTAAAATAGAATTCTAGATAAAACTTGTTCAAAAAAAATCTTCCTTAAATTTTGCTTAAAAATAAAACTTTATATTAAAAAATTCAATTAACTAATTGCTTAAAAAAACTAAAAATCAACTGGAATATTTCCCATAACACGCCCAGAAATATGTGGGCTTGCACATTTTAAATTAAGATTATGTCTCAATGTTGTAGCAAATATTTAAATTAAAATCAAAATTTATTTTTGTCTCTTCTGTACATAATATCATTATATAAATGAATAAATTAAATAATACTAACGAAATAGTATCGATAAACAACACTTGTCAAGTTAAATGAACTTTTCCTAGCAATTAATTCAAAACTATGTATTCGAAATTATTATTAGTGACTCTGAGAGTGAAAACTATATTTAAATAAAGGGTTAGTCCGTAGCACTAACACTCATTTTGTATATAATAATAATCTTTTCTTTTCTTTTTGTTAAGAGTCTGTAATCAAAATATTTATTGAAAGACTAGTTCGAGGCCTCAATCATATTATATGATTCATATATTACAAAGAAAATAGAAATAATGATCAGAATATCACGAATAAAAAAAAACTATTTTTAGATAAAAATTAATTTTACGATAATTGCCATAAAACTGATGGTATTATCGGACAAAAGTTTAAAGCAGTTACTATATATAATATAGACATTATATATAAATTAATAGAATTGCCAAATAAATTATAAGCAAACTAATGATTTAAAGGAAAAAATTCTTTAAATTCCGATTATATCACATGATTTTCAAATTAAAATACAAATATTATGCATATATTTAGGCGTAATATTAATGTAAGAAACAATTATTTATTAAATATATTAAAATTTTCGGCAAATGAAAGCATATAATTAGTTTTTAAACATTTCTTTTATCAAGATTAAAAAAAGAAAGAGTTATAATAGTTATAAATTATTCGATAATTATCGTGGAGAGAAAGAATCATCGTAAACTTTATTATTAGCATAGCTTCTGGCGCTTTAATAACTAATTTAAATATTTGTTTTTAAAAAATCTAAGGACAGGAAATTTCCACAAAAGAAATTATTCACTAAAATAATTATTGGCTTACTAGTTAGATGCATTAAATTATTTTTTTGTGTTACAATTTTTGTTTTAAACAAGTTTAATAACTTATGGTGTAATATTAGATAATTTTTGCAGCTCAATAACGCCATCTAGTTGTGTAAAATCGTGTCAATTATAGCTATTAATATTTTATTCTTGTGTATTGCAATGCTTTAGCACAAAAGTTTCTACACAAGCTAGAATAATATTGTTTAGTAAAGAATCGATAAAAGTTTCTTACAAGTTAGTTGTTTAGCCATAACTCTATCAAAAATTAAACTGGTTAAACGTAAAGAAAATAAAAATAAACAGAATCTCTATTACAGTATTAAAAAGAACTAAATAAATACTTTAATAAAACCTTTAATTAATATACAATTATTTAAATAAAAACAAAATTAAACAAATTTTGGATTAAGCCACAACAAAATTTTTTTAACAAATTGGTTTTATTGCCAAACCTTAATTATTTGAAGCAAGAAATGAAAAAATAAAAAATAAAACATATAAATGCAATGTAAATTATAAGCGACTTAAATTGCAATAAAAACAGCAATCTAGATAAAAATCATAATTTTCGACAAAATTGTCAATTTAAAAATTATACAATTTAGCAAACAATTCTCTTATAAATGTGAAAATTAGTTTAATCAACCATTAAAAAATAATAATACCCGTGTAAATTTATTTAAACACACACTGCACAATATAATTAAGTTTTTATTGTATTGCCAACATTCGAGATTGTATGAAGCTTAAAATTTTAATGTTGTCAAGAGTTTCAATATAAAATCTTTTGTTTATATTTCATTAAGTTGCAATTTTTAGGTTAAGAAACGTGAGCTGAGCACGCCAAGTTAATTGTATTATAATGGTTATTATAATTTTCTAAAAAACTAATTTAAAAATTTTCAATTGTAAAAAATGTAATTTACTTTTTATTATAATTAATAAAATTATAAAATAATTTAATTCTCAAAATTAAAAACTTTTATATAAAAATAATATTAATTGCTTTGAAGATCTAACATCTTTAACGGAAAATGTTTTACATGTTTAAATATATATGTCAATATGTACGTATATATATTAGTACATATTGCCATATATATTTAATAGGATATATATAAATTCGACAAGTTTAATTAAAAATTGAAAAAGCATATAGCTATGACTAGAATTGTAATTAGTGTTTAAAAATTAAAGAATTATGCTAAAATTTGTCATTATGTATTTTACATTTTTAAAAGCTAAACACAAGTTTTAGATAAAAAGTTTTAGTTAACATAAAAGCTTCGGTTGTTTTACAAAGATCTATGACCTTCAGAGACATCAAAATAAAAATAAATAATAATAATTGCAATTATTCAACAAAACTGTTCGAAGTTTTAAACAGCAATCTTATCATTTCCTCAACTAATTGTATATTTAAGTATAATTTTAAAATATTTTATTTGAGTTTTGAATATAAAATCGAATAAATTTGAATAATTTCCTTATTTGCATATTTGGATATTTTCCAAAAATCGATATGAAATCAAATTATTGGCTTATTTAGGAAATTAATTAAATGTTTGATTGATTTGTGAGCATTGATATAATCAAATAAATTTACTAATTAATGGTTTACATACATATATTTGATTATTATTTCGATTGAAATTGCAAGTTAAACGCCCAATGTTTTCAAATCTAATGATTGCTAAACATTTGAAAATTTATCTAATCATAAGTTTTTCGAAATAAAAGCTTTATATCAAAAAACTAGTAAAATAAGTGAAATAAATAAAATGATACAAACGGTTAGAAATTTGCCGATTGATTGTTCTGGGTCAAACTAGAAATTTTGACATGATTTGATTGAAATTATTTCCACTTTCGTTAAACTTTTCATTTAAATACATTTTTGTTTAACACGATTTCGCAATAAAACTGAAAAATCTAAAACAAAAAATTTAATAATTAATTGCAATTTTTGGCTCTAAAATCATTAATTAACTAATGATCAATAAAATAGTTTAAAATTCAGCGAAAATTATTCAAAATATTTTTTAACGTTTAATAGCAATAAATTAAAAGCCTTTTCAAATAAAAAGCAAATTTTTAAACTTAAAAATCTTATCCTTTTATCAAAAAGTGTAAATTTTCCGCTCAATTGGTGCGACTTTTCTGCTTAAACTCATAAATAATAATTTTCTTTCTATTAGTTTCTAAAATGATTTATTAGATTTAAAATTTCAAAAAAATAAAACAGAGAACTGTCACTGAACTGTCAAAACAATATATTTTCCGGATCACTACTTTTTTTCGTGTGGCATCAAGAACAATTCTTGAAAAGTTTTACATATCACAATATGACACAATAAACTGGATTACAATAATAAATATTAATATATTTCTCTTTTATAATACTTCTAAAAGTATAGATATTTTGTTTTGACAATTGTTTCAAATGTTTGGTAAAGACAAACAAATTTTTGTCTTTAGTTTATTTTAGGCGTTTACAGCATATGGTTATAAAATTTATTCAATTAACATAATTAATATAAAATCTTAAAATAAGAACTAATTTAAATTTTATGCATATATTAGTATAAATAATAAATGCTGTATTATCTGTAATATCTGTAATGCTGTAATATTTAGTTAGTAAATATTGACTGGATAAATAAAACTTAAATTATCATAAAATATTTTAAATGTTAGAATTTATTACCAAATGTATATTTGGATTATTGTTTATATTTAAAATTTTAAAATAAATTAATATAATAAAAATAATAATTAAATTTATTGCATTAAAATATTTTGTTTTAATAACTATTTTGCTTTATATTTCGAATTTTAAAGTTTCTAACTTTTAAAGTAATAAATTGCAAATTGAAAATATATTTTTAAATATTATTTTTATTTACAGTTTTTAAGCGATAACAAAAAGTAGTAAAAATAAAAATTACTTTTTAAGACATTTATGTTTACTTTAATCACATATTATATTAACCTAGTTATTTTAGTATTAAAACAAAAATTAATTTTTAGTACACATTGTCTAAACACTTGTCAAATTAAAAGATCTTCTTGATTACAGCTTACAGATGTATTTTTTATATATTTTAAAATAAAAACATTAAAATCTAAAATAATTTGTTTGTAACAATATATAGTAATTTGTTAACAATAAAAACATAAGTAAAATACTAAAATTTTAATGTAAAGAGTGCTTCTGGTGTAATTGCACAAAATTTAAAACTTTATTATAAAAAAACTATTTAACTAATTTTTATCAAATTTTTATTTAGCAAAATACATTATATAAAGAACTAATTTTTAATTTTAAACGGGGCCAACACACCATTATCATTTATTTATCTTAGTCTTTGTTTAACATTCTTTATCAGAGTCTGGCATGACTTTAAGTTTAATTTCTTATTCCAAAAAATTTATCAAGGCAAATATTTCCGGAGCTAAAAAATTTTATTACAACTTGTATAGCTAATAATAAAAATATTTTTACAATTTTACCAGTTAAACTTTTTTATGTAAATAATAAACTTTATTCCAGACTTAATGTCTAAATTTCATTCAAATGATTGTCTCAATCTATGGTTAGAAAACATATTGCGCACGCATTCAGTGTCTCTGAACTATCAAAACAAATTATTTAAATACAATTTGAATAAATTTATTTTTAACAAAAACAAGAAAAAACATTAAAATTGAAAAATGCTTTTCATAAACTAATCTAATCTATTGTACAATTCAGACATAATTTTGTAACAAATGTCCAAAAATAATAAATGATTTCAAACAACAAATAAATACAACAATACTATAGTCTATAACAGTATTAATAATTGAGGAAAACTACAGTAACTTTCGATATCATTATAAATGGCAAACGAGACACGAAATACAAAAAAAAAGTTCTTTGCCAACAAAAAAGAGGCAATTTATTCGCACTTAAAATATTGCGATTTTCATTAGACGTAATCGTGAAGCGAATACCGAAAATTGTTTCTGATATTAGTTTACCTTTTCTTTTGTTATATATTAAACAAAAACCGCGTCTTCGGTCGAACGCATTCGCAAAGTTTATTAGCCTTTTGGCGATAATTACGGCATTTCCGTACGAGAAGACTAGGGATGACTTGAATCACACTTTTTCATTCCTGGCTTACAATAAATACATAGCAATCAATCGCTTTGTATCAAAAACATAGTATTAAAAAAATAATATAAAAAATTGCTAAACAATAAAACCAGAATTTTATAGATAATAATAGAGTGGTTTCGTTACGTTCATAATATCCATATCCAATGCCTTCAAAATTGTTTCCTTTCATAAAACGGAAGTCGAAATAATTTTTTCATTATTTCATTCAATGAATTACTACTCCTTTCAGTACAAAATGATTGAAAAAGACTTTTAAACTGCATTAAATTTTAATTTGACCAGTGATAAATTACATTCTCACTAATTAAAAGCAAAATTAAATACTATTTTTACGAAATAAAGAGAAGAAAAAACTTATTTCTCAATGCCTTCTAATGATTAGAATTTAATGAATAAAAGATGAGAAGAATTTTTTTCGGCTTATAATAGGTTTGCCATTAAATACAGACATTATTTAAGTTTAGCTTTTTTACAGAATAAGTCGAAACATAAACAGATTATAAATTAAAAGATGATTTTTCGCAATTTCCTAATGAAATAAAGTGAGAATTTTATTGATTTATTAATCCTTTTCCTCTTAAGTACTTATATTTATAGCAATTTCTTCTTAAAATAGATATAATGTTTGCTATAATATAAGCAGAGATCGAGAAGGTCGGCCAATCCAGGGGGGATCAGGGGAGGGATTTTTGTCAAAATTTTGGCTAAAAACCTAGGGGGGGGATCAGGTAGGAAATTTTTCCAAAAACGCTCAAAAAACCTATATATTTATGATGAAATTTTGCCTAATTTAACTGGATTTAAACTAAATTTAAACTAAATTTAGTTAATTTAACTGGATTTAAACCGGATTTAGCACCAATTCAGGGAAAATTTCCTAATTTAGGGCAAAAAACCTAAAAAATTTGCCTGCCGCCAAAGGCGGCCGGCAAAACGTCGACGGGGGGTACCTTTTCTCGGAACAAATGCTAGGGGGGGATAAATCCAAATTTTTAAAACCAGGGGGGAATTTTTGCCTGATCCCCCCCTTATCGATCTCTGAATATAAGAGAAGTTTTTGCTTGAGTCTAGAAAAAAGTTTTTTATATAAATATTTTTATCAATTAATTTGTTGTTAATTTTGATTGAAATGAATTGAATATAAATTTTATCTCAAATTTTAACATTTGTTTTCCGGAACCAATCAATAACTCAATCTTTTCTTTTAATTGAATTCCAGATTTGGGACAAAATTAAGATAAAAGTTTAAAACTTTTTGATGAAATTCACATAAATATTTCGGTAAAAAAGAAAATAAAAAATCATTAAATTTTGAGATCAAATCTGTAAATAATTATACAAATTCTAAATTAAAAATCTAAAAATTTTTAATCTATATTAAAAATCTTAATTTTATTTTATAACAAATTTTATGCAATTGTATTATATTTTAAACCAAAATTCAATTACTTGTATAAATATAATGAATAAAATTTAGATAAATAACCAAAAAATGCAATAAATATTTCAGATTTCTTTCAAAAATGTCCAAAAAATAAGTTATATTTCAAATAATTTATTTTATTTTAAGAAAATTTTGAGCTCAAAGCAAGTAA
>JAQFXP010002835.1:0-13996 GCA_034693685.1 Belba bartosi | reverse complement strand
GTTCGCCAAAGTCAGTCACTTCGGTATGTCTCGAGCACTGGCTATAGGAAAGGACTACTATAAGGCCCGGAATGCGTTGAAATGAGGGTTGAAATGGTAGGCACTATAGCCGAGTCTATCAAATATTATAAATGTTAGATTATTGTATATATCTTTGGATTTCCGCTCTGAAATTTTGTATACAATGGTTTGATTCCATATCAAATATGAATTAATTTTTATGTATATAATGTATGGCTTTTTTATAAACTGTTGTTATGTAAATGAAAACTTATTTTGTAATTTATTTTGTTTAAATTATTAAATTAATATCGACCCAGTTAAGTTTAATCAAAAATTAATTATTGATTTTTTAATAATATCTCAACGTCTTTATTTGAACTTTACCCACTCTTTGATTCTATCGTTAAAATAAAATTTTTTCTAAATTCGTGTTTAATTTAATTGAAATAAACAAATTTCAAATCCTGATTATATCCGTTTGTATTTTTTCTCTGTTCAACCTGGATCTTCCGATCTTTTTAATTGCTTATTATTTAAGAACCAATTGTATGAAGTTTAGAGCTATGAGTTCACAATTTGGAAGTTTGTGTCCATGAGTTTGATGTCATATCAGGATTTTATGTTTATTTGCTTTTATTTATGAATTGTTGTTAAATAAATTTGAAGTATTTTGGGATTTATTTAAATTAAATTTTATTAATATTTTGGATTACCGTGCTACGCTACTTTATAAATTGAATAAATATTATTAATTTTTTTATAATATTTTTTAAATTTATTAAAAATTATAGTTAAATTTTATTTGAATTTTATAATATCTGTTATAAAGTAATTCACATTATCTTAAAGGACAAAATTTTTATTTTTAAGTTAAATTTTTTTAATTAAAGTTTATTTGTATTAATTTATATAATTTAAAAATAATTGAATTTTATTTAAATATAATTATTTAAACTTTAAAATAAATTTAGTTAAAGTTATACAATATGTTTAAAAATAACTTACTATGAGTGCCGTTTACTTGTTCACGGCTTTAAGAAACTTGATTACTGTTTTCGTAACATTTAAAGGAATTAGAAGCTAACTATATTAATTTTAGCCGCAATTGGGGGCGTTAGGGGGTTTTTTGGCTGTAAAGTTTATATTGGCAAAAAATAAGATTTTGGGTTTTATGGTTAAGTGGCATGATAAAAACCATTCAAAATAACTAAAATCATAAATTTAAACAAAAGAAATGAAAATACTAATTGTTGAGTCAAATAATAACCAATTTACATATGATTTATAAAGAAATCTTATATTATAATGCATAAACAATACAGCCAAACAGGCCCCTAACGCCCCCAATTGCGGCTACAACTAATATAGTTAGCTTCTAATTCCTTTAAATGTTACGAAAACAGTAATCAAGTTTCTTAAAGCCGTGAACAAGTAAACGGCACTCATGGTTAGAAATGAAAGTTTTTATAAACTGTAATACATGAATAAGAATATTATGCTAGGATTGATGTTAGTTAAAATTTCTTTATTCATTGGATTAAGTTATTGTAAAGCATTATTTTTAAACAAGTAAATTGTTACTACAATGTCTAGAAATAAAAAAATTTAATATATAATTAAATGGTTGAAAATATTAAAATTGTTTTAATAATTTGTTTATATTTATAGCATTATAATTTACATTTAAATATTTAATATATAATTATTTTAATACTAATTTTTTTGGATTTTTTATCAATAATCTATATTTAAAGGGCTATTAACCATCAAAAAGTTTTAACAATAGGGGGCGGGGCTTTGTTTGAGATAACTTGTCAGATTCAGACGCTTTGAGTTCGAAAACAATTGGTTTTTGTTGTCAATCAATACATAACCAAAACAATAAACATTTTATTTGACTAAATTTAAATATTTTATAAAATTAAAATTAAATTTAGTTGAATATGCATATTAAATTACCGAGTAATTTATGCTTTTAAGCATTACAAATTATTCTTCCCATAAACTCTTCCCACTGATTTTAAAAAATATTTTGGGAAAATACCTGCCTTGAAACAACTGGTTTATCTGATAATTTTAAAATCTGATTATAAATTTACAAACAATTGTTTGATGTTTGGAGCTATGGGCTCACACTCTGGAAGATTATGTCGAAGGGTTTAATGCCAAAAATAAATGGATTTTGCCAAAAATATCTCAAAGTTAATCGAAACATACTATATGTTCTGAAAACAAATTCTTTTGATAAGATTACAGTCAAAGAGATTATTAGAAAACTTGTGATAAAATTTTTATTCAGGTTAAAAGAATGCATTAATTTGATTTACACTTATACTTTTTAGAATTTTGGAAAAAGTTTAAAACTATGCTCTAAACTAAATTAATTGTTGATCTAGGTTAAAGGCCGGCATTATTCAAATAAAGCGCGCTATACTTCTACACACTAGTATTTTTATCTTTTTAATATCAGAAGAGTCATACATAACAATCAGTTTAAATTAAAGACATTTTCAACCCCAAGCTTGAAATCCAAACAAATATCTTATCAACAATAAGTTCATATTGTAATTTCTATAATTTGATTAATTTGTTTCTAAATTAGTGAAAAAAGACTATTAATATATTTGCAAAAACAAATGAATGCAAATTGTTTTGGATAATAATTCCAATTGATTTGATTATAGATTTGTATTTATTTGATTGTATTTTTATCTTATTTTTTTGTTTTGATTATGTTAAAATTAGATTTAATAAAATAGTCATTTAGATTGGTTATCACATTGTTTGTATTTTTAAAATATTAATTTCTGTTTGCATTTTGTTATTTGTATATTCTTTCTATTCTCTATTCATTGTAATATTGTATATGAAAAGCAATCAAGTTTATTTTAAAACGTAATGCTTTGAAGTACTCAATTTTACTCCGGAGTCACTTTTTGCCGATTAATAATCTAGGTATTGAATAAAAATTTTAAACACGCAGTTAAATGCAACTTTCTAGATTGCATGGAACGTTGTTGTATACTGACTCGCGAATTAATGCTGCTCAGGCCTACTATTTATAATTGATTATTTTTTAAATATTTAGAGTAAAACTTTTTACTGTTTATTTTTAATTAAATTTAATTATTTATTTGTGTATAAATTACTTTGTAATAGTTTATTTGGCCATAAATTAATGCATTGTAATGCATTAAAATCGGCTTTTGGCAAAATAAATAATATTGAATAGGATTTGGCTACTTGTATTTGGCAAAGTAAATTTTGGCCATTTGAAAGTAATCACCAAAACCACAATTTATTTTTTAATAAACATTATTATTATTATTATTTATATTTATATTTACAATATTTCAATTTATTAAATTTTATTCTTAACTATTTTATAGATAATTATTTATAACTATTTATAATATTAATAAAAAAAATTAAATAGCTGTTGAAATGGTACGCATACGAGTGTATAACAAAAAATTGAAAAGAAGTATTAGCAAAAAAAAATGTTTTAGCAATAAGCTGTAATACATTAATAAGTATATTATGTTAAAATTTAATTTATTAAAATTTTCTTAATTATTTGGTAAAACCGAAGTAATTATTTTTTTTTAAACAAGTTAAAGAGTTGTTGAAAATTTATAAAATATGTTTATTTTTTAAGAATTGTTTCAATCATGATTGAATTGTATAATATTATAATAGAATATAAAGAAAATATTTTTCTAATTTTATTATTTAAGGAGTATTTCACGTTTAAAAATACAATATTTTCTTGCAGTTAATGAATTTCAAACTTAATTTACTAACAAACGAAATGATATATTTTAATTATTTTTTACTAAAACATATATATATCAATATTAAAGCGGAATTAATAACTAAATATATTATTTAATTTAAAATTGTTGAAAATTTTTATTGTTAAAATATTAAACTTTTTGCTAAATAACTTTTAGCGCCAAAAAACTCAAAGTTTTATTTTGCTAAATTGTACTAGATAAACACAGCTAGTAAATTTTCTTTGGCGTTAATATGAAAAAGTTGTTTATATTTTTTAAGCATTATTTCTCTTTACAAAAAATTGTTTATATAAATATTTTATCTAATTATTAATTTTGCAAAATTAAATTACTTACAATGCAACTGGTTGCCTAAGTTAAAATTTGTCAAGTTTTTTGTTTTAAGCTTTACATTATGTTCAAAAACAACCAAACGCTTTATATACAGTAAACTTTAAGTATATTAAATTAATTTGATTATGATTTTGACTAATTTTCTCTGGAAGGTTTAACTCATATCAAATATGCATTAATTTTTATGTATATAATGTATGATTTATTTATTTAAATTGTTGTTAAGTAAATAAAAACTTATTTTGGAATTTATTTTGTATTCGCCCGATTTTAATTAAAAATTTATATTTTTAAATTTATTAATTTTTAAAAATAAGTTATTAAGATTTTGCGCGGTTTTAATTTAAATTGTTATTTTTTTGCAAAATTATTATAAATATTAAAAATTAATAAAATTGGGTAAGTTATAAAATTTAAATATATTTTATATTAGTAAAAATTGAAATAGTTTGTTAAAAATCTGATAAAATATTAAATAATTTTTAGAAATATTCTTATATGTTAAATTAAAATTATTTAAATAAATTTATGTTTGTGCTATTTTTATATTTATTATACATCTAAACAAGTTGCAAATAAATTTTAATTATTTTTATTTAAACATTAAATTAAAAACACATTAATTAATAAAAACCAATAAAGTTATTATTTTATAATATTTAATTAGTTTTACATAAAATTGTAATTTTATATTTTTCAATAAATTATTTCAAAACATTTTGCTTCATTCGCATCTAAAATCTAACTCCAACTCTCTTTTCTTTTACAGTTCTTTTCAATTTTATCCGGCGTTTACAACATATACATTTTTACCTTGAAATATAATATCTAATTTTATAACAATAATATTTGATGCTTAAACATGTAAAGCATTAAAGTATACTTGAATAATATAAGCAAAAATAATAAAAATAAAGTAAAATATAATTATAATACATTAATACATTGAAAAAAATTAAAATGATTTTTCACATACAAAAACATTTCGGTCTTTAATACTGTTTTCTAACAAATATTTTAACGTTTTTATAATAACTTTAATATCTCATAATTTTTATCCGGGCAAAATTACCGACTGATTGAATTTTGTAGAGAAAATTTGGCTTATTTATCGCAATTAGAGCTTATTTCAGATTAAATTTATTTAATTTAAAATAGATTCTTTTTAAATTTAGATTAAATTCATTTGTATTTATTTCCTGATCAACCTGGATCTTTCGATCTTTTTAATCTCTTATTATTTAAGAACCAATTGTATGAAGTTCAGAGCTATGGATTCACACTTTGAAAGTTTATGTGTCCATTGGTTTGATGTCATATCAGATTTTAAGTTTATTTATTTTTTTATAAACTGTTGTTAAATAAATTTAAAGTTTTTTTGGATTTATTTAATTTAAATTTTATTAACATTTTGGACTACCGTGTTTCACCGTTTTATAAATTAAATAAATTTTATTAGTTTTTGAATAATGTATAATTATAGGGTTTAAATTATTTTATTAATTTGTTTAAATTTATAGCATTTTATTAAATTTATATTTTACAATTTACTAGATAATTATTTATATACCAATTAAAATTATAGCTAAATATTTTACATATAACTAGACCTGGGAAAATCTGACTCGCGAGTCAGTATATAAAGACGTTCTTTGTAATCTTGCAAGTTGCTTCTGACTACGTGTTTGAAACTATTATTTTATTCAAAACATCTATGTCTTATAAATAGCAATAAAAAGTTTACATATTTATTAATTTAGTAAAGTTCAATTAGAGTCTTAGTTGCAAAATGTTTTAGAGTTTAAAAGTGTTTATTAACACAAAACTGTTTATTAAACAAACAAAAACAGTGTATCTGCATTTATAGGACATTGCAAATATTCCTTTTATGCATGTTTACTAAATAGTAAAAGTAATTAACAAATATTTTAAATTTTGAAACATATAGCGATTTTAATTGTCAAAGTTTAAAAATTAAAAAATAGTAATCAATTTTTTGAATCAACTTTTTGCACTACTGTACTATATAGTTCTTACAAAGAACAAGTTACAAGTTACAAAGTTCTTACATCTAGTACAACTTTTAATTGAATTTTTATCCGCGAAATTTAAACATTTCCCAGGTCTACATATAACCATACAAATAATTCCTGTGCAAGTCGGGTGCGCATATGTCGAACGACTCGTTGCAACAGCTCGATCTACAAGTATCCAAGGCAATGCTACTTGTCCGACTCGTGCTTAGGCATGCCAACATGCAAAATTTACTTCCTTGAATTTATATTATGGGTACAGTTTTTATTACATTTTTAAACAATAAAATTTATAAATTTTGTTAAATTTCCTTGTGAATCAAGGTAGTTCTTTGGAGTGTTGGCAAGCCTAGTCGTGTTATGTGTAGAGGAACTGTGGCGGCTAGGATTGCACTGTAAGTGAGAAGTTTGATAACATCAGTTTATATTAAATTAATATATAAATAATGTTTAATTTAAAAAAAATTTAATTAAAAATATAACAATATGAAAATCGTTTTTATATATTTTAAATGTCATTTCTCTTTACAATATAATTGTTTATATAAATAATTCATTTAATTATTATTTTGGTTTTAATATATGTGTGTGATAGTGAAAACCCCATTAAAATATCTCATATAGTTTGTCTGTAATTTAAGTATGAATTTTATAAATAAAATGTAGTTTAGTGCAATATTGTTTATAGTTAGAAAAATAATTTTTATGTAAACTGTTATTGAATTGATCATATCATATATCATTGTTAGAATATCATTATTAAATTCTTTAATGATAAAAGTGAAGTTTCGCCATATTCTTTATATGATTTGCTTAAAATATATAATATTGTATATTTTTATAAACTGTAATAAATAAATAAGAATTTTAAATTTGAATTTATTTTAGTTAAAATATTATACAATTTTGGACTAAGTACTTTAGAATTTTAATAAATAAAAATTTAAAAATAAATTCTAGGTATAAAATATTTTAATATAAAATAATTAAATAAAAGAAAATTTCAAAATTATTTTATTAATTATATTTATATTTTAAAATTAAAATTTAATATTATTAATATTTAACTATTTTATAAATACACTCAAGTTTATATAATCAACATGCCGCAACTATGCTTTGTTAAATGTACATATTCTTATTTATATAGTATTCTAACTTTTTCTAAATTTTATATTTTATTAAATAGATTATATGGGGGTTTTAAAATAATTTTTTTTTGTTTTTTATACTACCGGTAATATTATATTATGTTTTATAAAAATTTATAAATAGAAAGAGATAATTGCAATGATTGCGTAATAACAAAAACTATTCAAAATAACTAGAAACATAATTGCAAGGCAAATTAAATTCAAATTTTAATTGTGGAGCCAAATGGTATATACTTTAAATGTGATTTATAATAAAGTCTTATATTACAATGCATAACCAGTCGTTTTGGTTTTCGGTCCAAAACAGAAAATTAAAACATTTTAATATCTTAACTCAATTTGATTCATGTTTCAAAGTTTAAAGATTACAATATTGAGCATATAATTATCAAGTTAAAGTTTTAAAATTATGATTTGCTTCATACCTTACGGTGACAAGCATGTAAGACTAATGTATTTAGATAGGAGATACGTCACAACCAACACATAATAAAATGATACAAACATATTGTTAGAAAATTGTTTTTAATATTTGAAGCATTTCCATTGGTTTAAACATATATAAAACACGCTCTGAATTGTCACCTTAAGGTCTGATTTGCTTTAAGTTAGGTTTGTGCTGGGGGTTTAAATGATATGATATTGCTATTTTCAACCGAAAACCAAAACGACTGTGCAAACAACCAACGCATCTTAACGCCCCCAGTTGCGCTGAAATTAATATAATAAACTTTTAGTTGCTTCAATTGTTTGAAAAATTATAATCAAGTTTTTAAAGCCATAGCCAAGCAATAAAGTCATGAACAAGTAAAGGTCACTCATTGTTAGATAGTGAACCACTAATATTAATATTATAGTTTTAAAATCATCAGTGCTATTTATATTGAAGTTAATTATGTTAACAAGTAACTAATATATTGAAATGGCGTTTTAATGTTTTTTCAATGCATTACATGTCATAGTTTATAGTAATTATGTATGTGTTTAATTTAAAAAGTCAAATTATCAATTATTGGCATTATTGTTTTTAATATTAAAATTTTCAAATACTAAGCTTTAAATTACATTTGAGAATCCAATTGCAATTTTTTAGAAATTATTAATTTTATATTAATCGCAATTATTTACTAAAATATTACATTAATTATAATTATTTAATAATAAATGTATTGAATTTAAATACTAAAAATATTGATAAATTCTGTAAAAATAATAATAATTTTAGTAGCAATATTCAGTACGTATAAAAAAACTCAACATAAATATTATTAAAATTTAAAAAATTTTAAATTTAATTAGTGTTATGTTTGGGAGTAAATAAACCGATAATCGCAAATCACGCGACAATCGGAGTCTATCCGAACATAACATCCAATGATTGCGGTATTGGTCGCAACTCACGACTAATGGATATCTCGTGTTTCCAATGGCACAGCAGTGACGACATTGCGGCTGAAATTATGTTTGGTAGGAATATTAGGTTAAGTGAAATGCACTGGGTTAAAATTTCATCTCAAAGGTAATTGATTTTTAAATAATGTTTATTTTACATATTGATTAGTCTAATAATTTATTAGCATAATTAATTTTATAATCTCAAATAGTTATAAAAATATGTTATTTAACAAACAAATTGCTTTTAGAGTTTATATATAGGGCCCACAATAGGTACCAAAACATACTATGCGCGTGAAAAGTCTGGAGTATCACAATTATAATAAATTAAATTATTTAAAACTTTAAAATATAATTAAATACTTAAATACAATTAAAGAATTTTAAATGACTTTTACACAACTATAAAAACAAAACTCAATTAGATATCATTATCCGGTTAATCAATAACACCTGCAATCAGATAGCACACATTTTTAACAAAATAAGCAATCTTGTGATTTAATTAGCAATAATTTTTTGCCAGTTTAAAAAAAAATAATAACTGCTTTGTTTGATGTAAAAATAAATATTGGCATACATGCATCAAATGGTGAACAGTATAAAAGTAGTAAATTATGAGTTAAGAACTATATAAAATAACATTAAAAATACCAATAAATTACATCAAATATATATTAAAGAAATTTGCAGTTACAAAAGCCTCACAAGGGAAGTAAAGATATTAGATTACTTGTTTTAATTAACTAATAATCAGTAGTAATTCCTATTTAAGGATTCTGATTCACTAACAATAGTTATAAATGCAAGTAAACTTGGTCACAGCGTCCCACACGCTGTCTAGTTTGCGTTGATGTTATGTCCGGCGCTAAGTTTGCGTGTTTAAAATGCGTAGTCAGTTGATTCAATAGCTCTCCGACGCATTCTTTGGACTTGTGGGCAGACGTCCGATGATGCGGAGTGATTCGTTTTATTTCCGGTAATGAATTTAATGTTCAGTTTATGACAATTATGGCACTTAAGTTTACTCTTATCGTCTCGGACGCTACATTGTCTGGTATCGTGTTCACCAGCACAGTGTGCGCAAATGTCTTTGTTTAGTTAACACTTGTTAGAGATATGACCAAAACCTAAGAATTTGAAGCACTGAATAAATGGAGAAAAGTCTTCTATATGAACTAATTGGTGATCAATTTTAAGCCTATTTTCTGACAGCATAATAGATCGTAATTTCGGTGGCACTTCTAGGACGTAATTCTGGAGAAATATACTTTTGTTCTTTCGGATTAGTCTAATTTTTATACCGGCGTCAGTGACGCCAAGGGCCTCTTTGTTATAATTCTTGATGTTGTCATTTTGTTCAATGATTTTGTCAATGATGCCTTCTTTTGGTGTGTCAATCAGCACTCCTTTAATAATAACAAGTGGATTCTTTTTTCTTAACTTTTCTGATTTAATTAGTTTAGTCGCATTAATAGCATTGATAGTCTTGTCTCTGTCTTCTTCGCGTTCGAAATCCATTCTAATTGTATTATTCGATAGATCGGCCGTTTTTTCAATACCCCTGATGAGAGTTATATTTTTCATTGTTTTGATTATGTTTTTCCTGACATCGAGTTGATTTATGCTCTCATCGATTGGTCTGACCACTGAAGAGAATGTAGGCTTATTATGTGGTAACGCCTTGGGTTAGCTAGGAATGGTTAGCGTATCAGAAGCATTAGATTTGGTATTTGTTAAATCCGCGTATGAGACGTGAGTAGTGAGGATTAGGTTACGCTTGACGTCTGCTACGCCGTCTTTAATATGGCTTTGGTTATCGATGATAGTTCTGATCCCTTCGAGTAATTGTCTTGTTATATCCTCTTATGGTGTCTTTATTGCGTTGTCGTTCGAGAATCCCTCGTGTGAGACGGCTTGAATCCCTCGATCCACAGGTACATCGATTGAGGATAATGATGCCATTTAATTATAAGATTAATGTAAATAAACGTAAAACGCGAGCAGCTGATATCACAGTATCGTCACTGACGCCAACGTTACTATTATCGAAACACTGTTCGGTTTTACTGCTATTTAGTCGGTGATATTGTCTGTTTTATAAGATTTGAACGTCTTTGATGATATATTTAATAAATCCTGTGTAATTGCACACTCAGATTAATTAATATACATTATAATCACAATTAATAAATACACAAAAACACTGCGACTTGTCGTATTGGCCTCCTAGCGGCTAGTTTTTGCCAGTTGCTTTGTATTATTTGCATACATTTATTTTAAGTCATATAATTTAAATATATTTTAGTAAAAATAATATTGTTTTGTTTAAAGTGATTTAATTCAAAAATAATGATTACATTTTAATTACAATTTAAAAACAATTATTTAAAAGTTTAGACAAATGACTAATTGACTAGTTAAATGATTTATTAAACATATTAATAAAAATTTTTGCACTGGCAGAATTAATTGTTTTATTTTTTTGCAAATACATTATTTTTTCGCGTTTAATAAACAATAAATAAGCTAAATAACATTTTTAAAATTTTAATTATTTGAAAAATTAGCGATTCAGATATTGACAACGTTATAATATCTTTGATTAACATATCAACACTTAATCCAACATTGTGCATGGTAAATTTGTAAATATTAATTCTCTATAATATATTATTTAATTTGCTTATACAGTAAACTAAAATTTTGTCATGGGTGAGAATTACTTTTAATTAAATTATAATATTAATACAGTATTAATTAAAAATAAATAAATAATTAAATATAAATAAGAAACAGCATTGAATTTTTTTTCAAAATTATTTTTCTATTTGTAAAACATTATATTAAATATTTTAAATAAATTTAAAAGAAATTTTTTTCTAATTTAATATAATGTTAATTTTATACAATTGAACAGGGTGATTCGGGAGGGCCATTAGTACAATATGCAAATGGAAAAGCAGTTATCATTGGTGTGTTGTCAGGTGCAGATAATCCAGAAGGTGGTTGTCCTTCTAGCGAAACTAAAGTGGTGGCATTTATAAAAGTTTCAAAATTTATTGATTGGATTATACAAACAATTATTCATAATTTATAACAATTACCAATTATATAATAGCAACAAAGCAGTTTTATAATGATAAAGTTAATTTAAAAGATTGATATATATTCAAATTATCCGTCAAATAAAAATTAAATAATTATCCGTTATTATAAATATAAATTAATACAAAAATATAAAATGCAAAAATTATCATTTTAACTAAAATATTTATAAAATATGCTTGTTCAAATATATAACATTATTATATTAATATTAAGAAATAATTGAGATAAAGAATAATCACTTTAAGATTGCACTCCAAGCGTCAGATTATTTAGAATTATTTTTACAAATTATCAATTTTTTATATAAAACTTAAACTCATATTCTTACAACTAATTTCACTTATTATCAGGCTTAGGAATGGATGCTCAAATGGGTGCTAAAGCAAAATGTCTGATAATGTTGATAACATTTTTGACATCAACATTTTCGACATTAACATTTTCGACATTAACATTTTCGACATTAACATTTTCGACATTAACATTTTCGACATTAACATTTTCGACTCTAACATTTTCGACATCAACATTTTCGACATTAACATTTTCGACATCAACATTTTCGACTCTAACATTTTCGACATTAACATTTTCGACATCAACATTTTCGACTCTAACATTTTCGACATCAACATTTTCGACATTAACATTTTCGACATTAACATTTTCGACTCTAACATTTTCGACATCAACATTTTCGACATTAACATTTTCGACATCAACATTTTCGACTCTAACATTTTCGACATTAACATTTTCGACATCAACATTTTCGACTCTAACATTTTCGATATTAACATTTTCAGCTATTATTTTTATTATTTGCAAATATTTTTTTATCACCCGTTCATATACGCTATCTACTACATTTTGCTTTAGCACCTATTTGAGCATCCATTCCTAAGCCTGCTTATTATAGAGAAATGTTATGTCTTTAACGGTTTTTTCGTTGAATTAATCTTTTTCTCAAAAATTATTAATTATATATATTAAGGGATGGTCTCATAAAAGCGTTAATTAGATAATTGCCTCTACTTTATGAACTAAATGTGTGAATGAATGGCAAAAATTAAGTTAAAATTTTCACTCAATTAGACTCTAAACACAATAACTATTTAGACATTAAGTGAAAAAAGAAAAAGGTATTTCTTAAAGACTATCCAAAGTATAAGTAGAATTTGTCCCCTTTTATATATATATTTTATATCTCTTAAAAGTAGCCAAAGTAGCCAAACGTACAAGTAGCCAAACGGATGAAATATCTGTCCTACTCGAGCCAGATTAATAAATTAGTCACAAAATTTTTATCATTTTAAATACTATAATGTTCAGTAAAATGTTTTCATTTTAATTAATAATATTTAAATAATTATTTTACTAATTTTAGTAAAATTTCAGTTAAAAATTTCATGCTTCCAAACAACGCTTTTTAGTTATAAATAACAGTATATCTAAAAAATGTATTAATATTATATATTCTAAATTAGATATAAGTCTGCATAACTATTTTTATGTATACTTTTAATAAATTGTTTGTAATTAAATGAGAAAATAATTTAATAAAAATTATTATTATAATGGCCTAAAACAAAAATTAATTTATTCAAATTAATTTCACAAAATTTATATATTTTTAATTTAATTTAAATTTTTTATATTTAAATTATAAATTATTTAAATTTCATGTCCATGTGTTTGATGCAATATCAGGTATGGATTGATTTTTATGTTTATTTTTTTTATAAACTGTTGTTAAGTAAATGAGAATTTATTTTGGGATTTATTTGATAAAAATAAATATGTTGAAAATTTAACAAATATTTAATTTAACTTTAAGTTAATTTGTTTACAAATAATAATGTTTGTTTTTACTAAAAATATTAAATTAGGATTTATTATAATAATAATTTTACAATTGTTTAGATAACACAAATGCATGTTTTTATTATTTAAACAAATAAATTTTTTCTATAATAACTAGAATTTATGTTTAAATATTTTAATTAATTATGTTTCTTAAACACCTAAATATTTTACTTTACAACTCATTAATAAAAAAAATAACAAATGCATTATGGCGAAATGGATTTTTAACATTTGGACGCAATAGTTATACAAATCCAAATATATAAAGAATATTTACTAAATAAATTCTAATTTAATATTCTTA
>JAQFXP010002834.1:0-13997 GCA_034693685.1 Belba bartosi | reverse complement strand
ATATATGGTGTTGTATTGTGTTATACAGTATATGTTATTAAAAACATTGTTTTTATTCTATTTATCATTTATTTTTCAATCTAGTTATAAAAAGGTTTAACGAAACGTAAACGAAAACAATTTATAATAAATGTGAGGAATGCTGACCAATGCTATTAATTAGTAAAAATCTTTTCGATGCATAAAATTGATTTACACTAAACTGAATAAACGATAAACACATAAAATCAATTAATACTGAATACCCGATCAAAATTAACAGTGAATTAATGAATCATAAATATTCATAAAATGTATTCAGAAGTGTAATACAAACAACTATTCCGTTAAGTAATGAACTTTTAGTCTAATTTAATGAAGTTTATAGACAGACATCTAAATTGCCGTCAAATACAGGCATTTTGTGAGACTGTGAGACTGACAAAAGATATTTATATTTGATCTAAACTTCTCACAAATTTTCATATTAAATAATTGACACTAAGAAAGAAAAAGAGGAAGGGAGGGGAGAGAGAGAGAGAGAGAGAGCAGGACAGAGAGCAGAAAAAGAGAATGTCTATCAATTTAAATTAATTTTTATTCTATAAATAATTAATCCTTGAAAAATTACAATACTTAAAAATAATATAGCATATTAAATTGTTTTTCTTATTGATTTTAAAGCGCTGTCTTGGTGATAGCATATACAAGATGAATTAGTTTGAAATCTAAAAATATTCTTCTTTTTTTTGCTTAAATCTATCATTGAATTTAATAAATTATATTCTTTTTATATAAAATATTTTATTTTATTATTATATCAGTTATTGTTTTTATAGTTCTATTTATATCTTTTTATTTTCAATTTCATTTTACTAAATTAAGTCAAATCAAATATATAGCCAATTATAATAAACAAAAGTCTACTTTGCTATAAAATTTAAATTAGTTAATGTTAATGTTTGCAATTAATCAAGGATCAAATCACTCTTTCTTATCTTAAAAAACATTTAATGTTTTGTTAAAAATTAAGGCAAATGACGCTTCAATTCTTTGATGTTTAAGTTTTAGTATGACATTATTTAATCAATTTAACCAATTAAATACAAAATGTAAACTATTAATTAAATTAAGTAAATGTTTAATTGGCAAAATTACGCATTTACTATTTTTTATGTTTTTCTTAATTTTTGTTTTAGACTTGTTATTTAGTAAAGTTCATTTTTCAGAATATATTATTTAAATATTTTTTTCTAATACATTAATAAGAATTTCCCTCAAATAAGGCGTTTTCTAGATATAAATCAAATGACACTTGTATTCAAATTTTGTAATATATTAAACATTTATGATATAAATAATATAATTAATGTATTCGATTTGGTTTGGATTCGCAGAATATACATAAATTTTTTTATTTATTTAAATGTCAGAACATTTTTGCTTAAGTAAACTCATGACTTAATATAAAATGATAGAGTGTTTTGTTATAAGTACTTATAATAATTGTATCCAAAAGTTCATTCATATTTAAACTAGAAACTAATTAAATTTAACAAAATGCAAATGCTCTAGCTTAAATTTTAAAAAATATAATTAAAAAAGATTTTGCAGCTTAAGATTAAAAAATTTTGCTTTAACAAATCAATAATAAATGTGTATTTGATTCAATTCAATTAGGTTTCATTGTTACAAATATTAAATTATTTAACTGTTTTAAAGTGGATTAAATTTTTTTAATTATTAAAAATTGGCAAAATAGAATTTTAAACTAAAATAACCCAAAGTTAGCGCAAATTATGTGCAAGAAAATAAAAACCAATAACATATTGATACAAATATTTGAAAGACATTATTCTATTGACAAATCAGATAAATACATAAAAATTAGATTTCTATCTATGAATTAAGAGTCAATATATTTTCAATAAGAGTATTTTTAAAGGTTGAATTTAAATCAAAAATTAACATGTTATAAACACCTACCGTTTATCCAATGTTTAAGTTGAATTTTTCAAATACAATATAATATTTAAGTTAAAAATTTCAAAACTCTTACTAAAACTAATTGTCAATTAAAGAAAACAATCCAAAAAATATCACAAATACTGATAAAATTCTCTAACCTTTTAAAAAAATAAACATCACTTTTGCAGAGCATTAGAGACACAGAGAGTTCGGATTTAATTCATAGTATGCGTAGTCCAGTTGTGAGCGCAGATATTGCCGATTTCGTCGCCAACTGCACATTATTATCGATCGAATTGAGCTTTTTTTGCTTAGATTTTGCATTTTGAACTAGAGGTTTGCCAAATTTGTTTCTAATGATTAATATCCGCTAATATTTAAATGTTTAATGATTAAACTTCAAAATAACTTGTAAATATTTTCAAATTAAAAACATGATTTATGGATTTCATATTAAGAAATTGATGTTTCAATTCGAAACTTTATTGAAATTATTTACTCTATCTAAATTTAGATTCTTAAACAAATAATATTTAAACTATTATTTTTCTCAACAATTAATTAAAATTTATTAAAAACAAATATATTGAGTTATAGTAAAGTATACAAAATGTAAAAAATAGATATTAAATTTTTTTTATTTTGAAAATATACATTTTTATTTAGTAAAAATGCAGAATTACTTTAATACAGCGATGGACGCAAGATAAGAAATCAAAATGTTTGTTAATTTTATACCATTTGTTACTTATGCAAAAACATATCTGCGATGTCCACCAAGATTGGTTTTTGGATATTGCTTTTGTATGTTTAGTAATCAATTAATTTAAAGTAGGCCTGGCAGAAATTTAAGAGTTGATAGTGTGAGTTAGCTTTTTTAATGTTTATTAAACACTTAAAAACAATATATTTGCAAAGTGAGTCACGGGCCACTGCTGATACCTTGTTTTATAATTGTGAACAAACACTAAAAAACTAACTTATTAATACATTTTGAAATCTTAGGTTTCTGCCAGGCCAAATTTAATGTGTTAATCAACTCTTTTGGACCTTGAGATGTGCGCACTTCTGATATACAATATTTACATGTACATTATCAACATGTTTACCTGAGATACGTAATTTTTTGCGTTATATTCTTGCTAATGAGCTTAATGATGTGTAATTTTATTTACCAATACATATGTTATTATTTGCTATTTTTATTGTTATTTTTATTTGTTTTAACTGTAAAAAATGCTTAAAAGATTATTTTAAATACAATTTTTTTAATTGTTTACCAAAAAGACAAAAATTTATAATTTTAAAAATTGGCATTTATATCCTCTAGCATTTGGTTTGTAAAAAGATATCTCCTTCTTTGAATTATTAAAAAAAAATTCACTAATATAATATGATAAAAATGCTAAATTAACCAAATTTAGTTTAGATCCGGTTTAAATATAATTAAATTGATTTAAAATTATATAGGATTTTAACCATTTTTTAAAAAATTCCTCCCCTGATTTCCCCCTGTTGAAACTCTGTTAAAAATAAACATTTTAAAATTAAATATTATTTATTAGACTATTAATTATAGGTTTAATTAAAAAAAACTATTGATATTTAATATTATTAATGTTAGATTACATTAATTAAAATATTAAACTAAAAATAAATAATAAAATTTAATTACTTAGCATCAATTGATATTTTTATTAATGAAAGTATTTTTAAAATTGTTTGACATTTGAAGTTTTAATTCTAGACTTAAAAAATATTAATGAACAAATATAGTATTACTTTAAATTTTTTATAAATAGATGTAACCTACTTTTATAAAAACAAATTCAATTTAATTTACTTTTATCAATATACTGTATAGATCTTATTTATTCTATTTTAGAATTTTACAAACTTTTTATATATTTTACATTGTAAAACATATTTTGCAAATTAAAACTAAATTGAAAATATTTTTAGTAAAAAGAACATGTCAAATTTTATTTACAAGTATTTAAAAAGTTTAAGAAATTTTTATTTATAAACATTCCAGTTTTTATAAAATGAATGTTAAAATAAATTCATAAAATAAACATTTTTTAAAATTGAGTTTTGTCTTAAATTCTGTTCAAAACTTTAAAATTAAACTTTGAATAGAAAATTGATTTATTGGCAGATTTTTTAGTCAAGTACATAAATAAATTTTTTTGCTCAATCTTCAAATTTTTTTAAAAATATTCATAAAAGATATATAGTTAGAAAAAAATTTCAAACATAATTTGAATGCTGACAAAAATTAATTATATAAAACGGAATAAAATGCAAAGCATAAAAAATTGCAATATTTTAGCTAAAATTAAATCTTTTAGATTAGAAATTGAATACAATAACAGAAAAAAGATGTGGGCTTTGAATTGGATTTTATAAAGAGCATTCAATGTTTATGTGACTCGCATGTTTAATTCAAACAAACATTAAGAGCATTTTCAAATCATCTACTCTATATTTTTTTATGAGCTTCAAAAAGACTCTCATGTGAATGATTTGAAAGTTTTATTTAAGTTATAAATATTTTCTTGGATAAAACTTTTTCCTTTGTTTTCTAAACCAGTTTCTGGACAAAACTGTAATGATTTATAAGAGGATTACAAATCTGAAATTTTTTTATTTTGTTTTACTGATAATTTTACCATTTTTTAAGAGCCAAATATTGTTGTTTGAAAAAATAATATTTTTGGTAAAAATAAAAGTATAAATTAGATAAAACAATCAGGGTTAGTCAAGATTGGTTAAGCCAAGAAAGATATTTCTAACAATTTGAATACTTGTTAGAACTTCAGAAGGTTGGCCTATCCAGGGAGGGAAAGGGGGTGGGAATTAGAGATTTTTAATTTGGCCAAACCTTAGGGGAGACCAAGAAATGAATTTGTTAAAAAATTGATTAAAAAACGATATAGTTATTATGCAAATGAACTAAATTTAATTGAATTTAAACCGGATTTAACACCAATTTAGAAAAAAATTTCCCAATTTTGGGCAAAAAAATTAAATAAATTTCCCGGCCGCCTTAGAAAAGTTGATGGGGGTATTTTTCCGCGGACCAAATGCTAGGAGGGATAAATGCCAAATTTCAAAATTAGAAGGAAATCGTTGGCTAATTCCTCCTTCTCGATCCCTGAACTAGATTCAATTATTAAAAATTATCAACGTTGTCTTAATAAATACTATTTTGCCGAGTAAAACTATTTTTATAATGGCAAACAATTTAAATTGCTAAAATATTTTACTTGTTGTAGCAATCATTTTTAAAAATGCATTTTTTAAATTTTGTTTTATTTTATTTTTAATTTAAAATTAACATAAAAACTACAACTAAGAGCAAAACAATTTAAATAGAGTGCACTGGATAGGACACAAAAATGTAAATCAAATTATAAAAAGAATTAGAAAATCCAGATTAACATTTGAATCTTTTTATTATAAATTAAAAATATAATATACTAGAATTGCTGTTTAATAGCAAAAACTTAGCAAGCGGCATCTCACTGACATTTCAAATTCCACATTATTGCAAAGTTTTGTCAAAACGTCAAAAATTATATTTTTGAAAAAATTGTTAAAATTTGAGACACAAATTAAAATTGCAATTACATTCAAAGGTCAAATAAAGTGTTTATTAATTAAATGCGAATCAGATTCTGAGAACACAAATGAGAAATCAATTGCATTATTAAATTATTAATTATTAAATTGCATTTGTTTAATTAATAAAATTTTGTTTTATTTTTATGTAAAATTATTTTAGGTTATCCCCGAAGAGCCCGAAGACGTTTGACATTCAATACAATTCGTTTGACAATATTTTTGATTTTATTCCCAATTCAATACAAATTTACAACTCTTAAACTATTTCAAAAACTTTAACAATAATCTTAAATAGTTTTGAAATTTATTACTTACAGTAGAGTTTAAAATAAATTCCAAATTATTATATATCATAAGCCTCTATCTCACGAAGAACTAGAACTAATAAAAGTCAAATTCAATCTAATAAAATTGGACATAAATTGAGCCAATAATCAGAAATTATTTTTTCATTTGATTGACTCTCAGAGGAAATTTAAAAAATTTAAGACTATTTCCATTCAACAAATCATTGACAATCAAACCAGACTAAAAGAAGATATTGTTTTACAATATTTTATATTTGAATTTATTGTTTAAACTTTAAATAAATTGATAGACAACGTTTTGAGAAATTCGTTTAAATGTTTTTAATCTATTTTTATATAAAATTCAATTCAATGGCAATTGTAATGATTGGACGACTATTTGTGAGAATTGCAGTCATTATTGTTCGCAAGTATTCGTTGAAATAAAACAATTATTTAGTTTAGTTATGATTGGAGTCAACATTGAATTCAAATCAATAGAAAAGTTTTGACATTTATATCGAATTGAATTAAAAAACGATTTAATAAATTACGATTAAATGTTCGAAAAAGTGAAGAGTTTTTGCGACAAAAATCCGAACAAAAGAATTAAATTCAAAATAAAACTAATGAAAGAATTTAAAAGAATAGTAATGAGAAACAATTTACTAAAAATTTAAAACTTTCATTTATTGATTAAAAGCTTATATTTCAGCTTAAAAAAATTATCGTTTAAATAAATGTTCAATTAATATAACAATATTACCTGGGTATTAGAAATGCTGTTGTTTGAAAACTATTCTAAGTTCAATGAAACAATGAATAATTTACTTTTTAATTATAAAGTCAACCATAATAAAATAATTTTTAAATTTATTTATCAACTTAAATTTTGTTTATATGAATGTAATGAATATGAATGAATGCAATATTTATTAAGTTTATTTAATAATTTATAATTGATAAATAGATTAAAAAATAATTTTACAATGGTTGACTTTATAATTAAAAACTAAATTATTCATTGTTTCACTGATTATTTTAAATTTTCTGTTTTGGTCACTTAAATCAATTCTATTACTGAACAGGACTTGAGATCAATTTAAGAATATATAAAAAATTTATTACCAAGAATTTTTTTTACTACCGATAAGAGTTATTTTGTTATTAAATTAATAAAAGTTATATATTTATCTTTCTCTAAATTACACCTTTAAAGAGCAATAACATTATCTATAAATTAAATAAAATAAACAAAGTTTTATTTAAAGATACCAAGTACTGTTTCTAAAAATTAATAAGCAGTATAATTATTGCTATAATTAATTAACTTTCGATAACTGTTATTCATTTACGGCTTTAAGAAATTTGATTACTATTTTTGAAATCTTTGAAGAAATTAAAGTATAATATAATTATATTTTGGTATTAGCCGCCAGTTAAGACTTCCTGACTGAATAATTTTTTATTTGATTTATTTTATATTTTTATTATTTTTCCCTTTTAAGTTTCAATTTGTTTAATGAAAAAATAATAAATTGTTATAGATAAAAATTTTAATTTAAAAAAGCAAAAACTTATTAAGTTTAAAAGAGATAAGAAAATTTTAAACAAACAAAAATATCTTAATATTAGTAATTTAAACAATTTAAGGAAAGGAGATTAGGCATAAAATTATTTTTAATTTAACTAAAAACCAATGGAATGATCAGAATGAGGATAAGGATTTAGAAATGCTTAAAAATATAAATAATTAATAAATAATTATATTAGAAATTAATTTAATCTGATTTAACTGAATTCTATTTAAATTTAGTTAATTTAATTGAATTTAAAATAAATTTAATACCATTTTAAGAAAAATATTCTAAATTTTAGTAAAAACTTAAAAAAAAATTGGAAACTAAATGTCTGTGAAATACAGAAAAAGGTATTTTTTGCAAATTAAATGTTAGGGAAAGGAAATAAATGCTAATTTTAAAAATAATAAGGGAGGATAAATAATGGTTGATTCTCTTCTTTACAATATCTGCTTAATATAAATATAAGAAAGATTTAAAAAACAAGTATTTTCCATTTAAGATATTTATTTAGTTTACTTGTTAGCTAAAAAGTAAAGCAGATTTAAACCAAAATTCTAAATTTAGCCATTTGATTTAATTTCAACAAAAGCTAGTTTAGCAACTCAAAAACATTTCTAGCTTTAGAATTTTTGGTCTTTTTCACTCTTTTATTGAGTAAAAGTGTTTTCTTGTAAATTAATATTTCAACGCATTATAAATGGCAAACAATGTCATAGCCTTACGACTACGCATTTTTTTGAAGTTCAAACTCTTGTATTATTTTAAACAATATTTTTGTTACTAGTTATTCAAGGCATTAGTAGGCATCACAAAAATAGTGAAACTCAAAATCTGTTTCAATCCAACCAGATAAATGTAATTAACCTTTAAAAAGGATTACGCCTGCATTAATAATGAGGCTTTTTGTCTAAAAACAGATACTCATTGATTGTTGTATTTAAAGTTTCATGTTGGTCAACACATTTGTTAATTATTCTCAGTTTAAGAGTAAAATATATAAATGTTTGCAATTTGATAATTACTAAACAATTTAATTATTATTTTTAGAAACCAACTTTTTAGTTATATTATGTAATATTTATTTAATCCTAGAATAAAAAACTAAATTTTTGTTTCAAAACATTACTCTATCCTTAATTAGTTTTAGAAAAATTCTTTAATTCTTAGTTTTAATAATAAAAATAAAATAATAATACATTGCATAAAATTTAACTACAATGCAAATATGTTATTTTTTTAAATAAAACAATATTATTTAATATTCAACTACTAATTGGTCAAAACGTATCAGCATGCCCCAATGTAGGTCGCTTAGTCGCATCTGTTCGAAACGACATATCAAAACTTTGCTCTCAAGTACTATAATTTAATCAAATATTCAAATTATTAAATTAATATTCTCTGGGAATGTCTGCAAAAGGCCATTATTTGCTAAGAAAGCGCTTAATTTAATCGCAAAAAGTAAAGCATTTTGTGAACAACGCCTACGAGTATATAACACAAATAGAAAATCCCACGCATTTAGTACTATATATTCGCTATATTTTCCACTATTATTCGCTACGTTTGATCGATTTCTCTTCTTTTTTATTTAATATAATTCTTTTTTCGAAAATTTATTGATTTTTCTATATTATTATTGATAATTTTTACATATAATTAACAAAAATATATTTTTATATAACTTATAAAAAAAAGTTAGAATAAATGTTTTCAATTTAAAGAGCATTATATATTAACATAGAATTTGTATTCAAAATAATTGGTTTTTAATCAATATTTAATTGAAATTAATTTTATTAAAAGACAACAACAAAAGTCAAAAATTAAATATTAATAGAAATAAAAAGATTCTACAAATGAAGTAAACAAATCTGATATAAAATTAAAAAAATAATAATAAAATAGAATAAATCAACATATTCAAAATATTTAATATCACAAATGTTTGCACATTTTTAATATAAAACCTGAATTATTTATTCATCAAATAAACATTTCAACTTAGCATTGCAATAAAATTGTAAATCTTGAGCAAAATGTTAACATCAAAATTTGCATTCACAATTTCTCATAAGTCATAACACTGTTTCTAAATGTCACGAATTCGGAATTCTAGTATTGTCTTTACATTTGATAAATGTAACATTTGAAAAAACCTATTTTATTTAATATATGCTTACATATTTTAATATAAAACTAAATAATAATTTTTAAACAATTTTCAATTAAAATAATTTAATTAATAATAGATATTCTGTATATAAATTAAAATAATCAAATAATTATTATAGTTCAATGAAAGAGCTAACTTTGCGCTACATTAGCTCATCTCAATGTGATATACATTAAGTTAATTGACTGATTTACAGCTAAACCTGTTAAATATTACAAATTTGTTATATATTATATAAAGTATATACAGTATATACTATAATATTATATACAGTACTATATAATTATATTGTTTTGATTTATTGTCTGTTTTTGAAAAGCGATTGTTTAGAGATTTTGTGTTAAATAATAGAATCAAAGAATTTATTATTTTAATAGAACTACAATATTAATACCAATAAACTAGTAATACGTTGACGTAATTTATGTAGAGTTTGTTGAAATGTCAACAGAAAACAAAACACGAATACATTGATTGAAAACATTTTATTTAATTTGATTATTAAATCAATTGAATTAAATGCGAAATAATGTCTGATTTAGTCATATATTTAACGCTTTCTGTTTCGCTACTAATTGTTGTCTTAATGTTTATGACTCTATGGAAAGGGAGGGCTCGGAAGGGCACGAATGGCCAGAATGAGGCCGAAGAGGATGAGGTGGCCCGACCTCGACGTGTGTTGAGACAACCCGTGGACACCGACGGCCCGATGAGGCGCCGGCAGGTCAGGGCTAATAGGATTCCATTGACTGGTCATCAGAACAACACCGAAGAAGACATTGACGGCGAAGAAGACGAGGAGTTCGACAACGAATTGCCCATCGATTCGAAGATTGGAACCAAAAAGAGGAAGAAATTGGAACTAAAGGCTGAAAAACGACAACAAAGGGAACGGGAATTACAGGAAAGGGAGGAAAAGAAGGAAAAACAGAAAGAATTGGAAGAAAAGAGACTCAAAGAGGAAGAGAAGCTGAAACTAGAGGAACAGAAGAGGGTTTGGACACAGATTGGCATTAATGTCATTAATTAATTAATAATTGTTTTTGAATTACAGTTAGAATTGGAGCGATTGGAGAGAGAAGAGAAAGAGAGACAAGAATTGGAGGAATATATGAAACTGAAGGAGAGTTTTGCCGTCGAAGAGGAGGGCTTTGATGACGAGTCCGACCAAACTGAGGCCCAAAACAAATTGCAGACATTTATCGACTATATCCGGAACCAAAAGGTTGTTCTTATGGAAGAACTCGCCGGACATTTCCATATGAAGACTCAGGACGTGATAGCTCGGGTGCAGGAACTGCTCGCACAGGAGCTGATTGTGGGTGTGATCGACGATAGGGGAAAGTTTATATATGTGACTAAAGATGAGTTGCAATCCGTGGCTAAGTTTGTCCGACAAAGAGGTCGCGTCTCTATTGCAGAACTCGTCGAATGCAGTAATTCATTAATTAATTTACAGCCAATACAACAACAGACGACTGTCTCCTCTTGACTCACCTAACAGTCCTAACAATCCACTCATTCTTATTATAATTCGAAAGTATTTTATATAATATTTAGAGAAAGAGTTTTATTGTAATTATTTGTGTTTTTAAACTGAAATTAAAGCTAATTTCTGAATTAGAAAAACAAAACGACTCTTCTATTGATGCAATTAATAATAGTTTTGATTTTGTTTTAATATATATATTCTTTTTTGTGTTAATTGATTTAGAATTGAAAATATATTAATTGACTAAAAGACTAAATGATTTTAAAACTATTTTTCAATGTCTCTCTCTATTGGCTAATATTAAATTCAAGGTTTTTGTGAAATTCTTAGAATTTACTATTTTTATGATTGAATTAAATATTTTATTTGGGGGTAAATAACTTTTTGGTTAGAATTTTTAATTAAGTTAAACAATTTTAAAAAAAGTTTAATGAAATCTTAAAACGTTTTCTATAATTATAAAAGTGAGAAAATAATCCGAAAAATTCCAAATTAATATAAAAGTCTAATTAATGTATTTTAAAATTAAAGTCTAATATAATAAGATAGTCAGTGAATCATAAATTGATTCAAAAGTTTTTGTTATTTGTTTGCATTATTAAACCCTAAGTTATTAAACCCCACATTATTATAGTTACAGATTGAGTGACTCAATGCAATCGAATTGGAATCAAATTCAGTCATAAGTGATTTGACCAATAGTTTGACTTAATTTCTCTGATTCGTCAAATTATTTGAAATCAAATGATTTGTGTTAATAAGGGACTGACTGTGCGTTTCAAACCATTCATTCCATTCGACAATCATTGAGACAAAGGCTTAGTTTCAATAAGTTGTGCGAATATTAATCGTTTAAATTCACAATTTCTTAATTCAAATCTTATTTAATAATTAGACGATTACTGAAATAAAATGGAAATAAAAAATCCTTTGACTTCGAAAAAGTTAGAAACAATAAACGAAATACTAATCGAAAGACCCGACTATAATATCGAACAAATCAATGGTCAGCGCCTATACAGACTCAAGAGTGATGTCATACCTCAAGCGCCTAAGAATCGATCGGAAGTATTCATCGGTCGACTGCCCCGGGATTGCTATGAAGACGAATTGGTGCCACTGTTCGAAAAGATGGGAATAATACGTGAGTTCCGGCTAATGATGGACTTCAGTGGCACTAATCGCGGCTTCGCTTTCGTTCAATACTCTAATCCCTTGGCGGCCAAGAATGCGGCCAAACAGCTGGACGGCTACGAACTGAGACCCGGGCATACAATCGGAGTTATGGTCTCTTGGGATAAGTGTCGGCTCTTTATTGGAGGTATTCCTAAGAATAAAAGCAGAAAAGAAGTGCTAAAAGAGATGCGAAGAGTGACTGATGGAGTCAAAGATGTGATCCTTTATATGTCGATCTATAACAACAAGAATCGCGGCTTTTGTTTCGTTGAATACAAGTCCCATCTTGAGGCAGCGATGGCCAGACGGAGAATGGGGCCGGGATTCAAGTTGTGGAACATTCACGACATTCGAGTGGATTGGGCTGACCCGGAACCGGATGTCGACGAAGAGATTATGAATCAAGTGAGTGAATATGTTTTTATTTAATTAATTAAATACTTAATTAATTGTATTGATAACCGAAAGGTCCGTATATTACACATCCGGAACCTAAAGGATGTGATCAACGAAAACGATTTGAAAGAAGTGTTTGCTTTTGAAGGCCTTCGCATCGAAAGAGTTAAAAAGATTCGCGACTTTGCGTTCATTCACTACGAAACCAGAGAAGAGACGGAAAGAGCGCTTAAGATTTCAAACAGTTAGTCATTTCTACTTTAAATTATAGTTTTGTTTATACAGTAATAAGAATTAAATTTCTGATTTATATATCATACAATAGGCAACGAATTCCAAAAGCAAAACAAAAACTTTAAGCACATCCAGGTATCCCTGGCCCGACCCCAGAAGTGCAAGACATTCCGAAAGCGAACCGATTCGGCGCCAATTGATTCATCGCATTCTGGTTCGACTTTGAGCTCTTCCGGTCAAATATACTGTTCACATGAGCTCTTCCCATCGCCACAATCCCAAGTCGACAATCAGCTCAAGTACTACACAAACCTGTGTCTCAATAATAATCAGAATCATATGATGACAATCCCATACTCACAACAATCAATAACAGCTGTACCGATAAAGTATGACTCAATAGTTGACGACAAAAATAATTTGAATTTAATTGTTGTTTGGGTTCCGTTCATTTGGATCCCTCACAACCAGAATAAGAATCTATCCCTAACTGACAATAGCTTTTTGTATTCAAATAATATTTAATAAGTTTTGAAAAACTCGTTACAAGAATATCGAAATTTATTTATTATATAATTATTTATTATATTTAATTTGTTATCTCTTTCAATGACGCAATTAATTAAATTAGTTTTGAATTAATTTATAAATTATATTATAAAATAAATAAAAATAATCGCATTAATAAAATTTTCTTTAAATTTTAGTTTCGTCTCATACTATCCGTAATCAAAACCAATAATTGCATTAATTATTCAAATTATTGCTTTTTCTCGCTTCTAACAACTAACTGGGTTTTCAACTTTTGACTCAACTAATTCTGTTTTGAAATCACTTTTATTCTGTTTTTTCTCTTCAATATTTGTCATTACTTTAATATTTTCGAAATTTTCATTTAACTCTATCTCACATTTGAAAACTTTTTTCTTAATTTTATTTTATTTGTAATTTTAAACTTATTCAACTTATTCTTATTGTTTTAAACTAAATACTCATAATATTCTTCTTTATTTAATTGTTTAATAAAGATTTGTGAAAAATGTTTTTATATTTGGCATCATTTCAAATGTTAGAGAAAT
>JAQFXP010002833.1:0-13998 GCA_034693685.1 Belba bartosi | reverse complement strand
GGTCAGTTTTACGGCGAGTCATTGTGTTTACTGAATTTAGATTTGTGACACATCAATAGAGGACTGTTTTGTTGATAAATTGATATAAAAATTATATTTTTATCTACAGTTAATCAATAGTTATTGATATTTGAATTTGTTTTTATAACTTCTTTATCACTCTGTATATTGAAAAATTAACAAGATATAGTAAAAAATTAATATTTTATTATAAAAAATTAAAATGTGTTTGGATTAATTAATTATATTAAAAATTATTAATGTAATAAAAAGATTATCGTCATAAAAATTTGAGTTTAACTTATATAAGTTTAATTTTAATGTATAAACATATTAAAGAATAATAATTCGATTATTTTTCATAGAAACATTATTGAAACCAAAAAATATTTATTTATCTCAATTTTTTTGGAAAAATTTATTTTCGCAACGAATAATTTTTCAAAATAATAAAATTTATTTTTAGCAAAATCTTTTATTTTAATGCAATATAAATATTAATTAATTAATTTAAAAAGTTTTTATAAACTAGCTGTATAAGGTTTTATTTTTAAAACTGTAATTTCTAAACAAAATCAATTTTATTATTACAAACAATATTATAGTATTAAATTTAGAAAAAATATAGAAAGACATTTAATTTAAATTTTGAAATTAATTTTTAATTCAAAATTACAACATGTAATTGATAAATTTTTTTTATTGCAACCGAAGGCGGCTGGCAATTGTAAGTATTGTTTCTACGCTTTGCCAGACGCCGAAAGCGGCTGGAAATTGTAAAAATTATTTCTTTATAATTGCCTTTGGTGTCTGGCAATTTTATAACTTTTTATTAAATTTTGCCAGATGCTGAACGCGGCTAGCAATTGTAAGAAATTCTTAAGATTTATGTTTGTTTATATAATTTTACAATTATATTACACTTGTTTTAAGTATTATGTACATTTTATTTATAGGTCTATATTTTAGTAAATAGTTTTGATTGAATTTATAGTTTGCCAGACGCCGAAGGCGGCTGGCAATTGTAAGAAATTTTTGAGATTTATGTTAGTTTATTTTTACAATATTATGAACGCAATTATATGGCATTTGTTTTAAGTATTATGCATATTTAATTTATAGATTTATATTTTAGTAAATAGTTACTTAATATTTTGTTTTAATATATAGTTATAACTATTAAATATTTTGGAATGAAATTATTAAAGCGTCTGGTCTTATCTAGCTAATAGAATTTTGCCAATAGTCTCTCGAAAATGTATTAAGATCATACTGTTCATTCTTGTTTAATGTTAATTTTGATGATAAATGTAAAATTTATAATTGCATTCAATTAGTATATAAAGTTTTGAATTTTTTGCTAAAAAATAAAATTGATTTTTACGCTTTCTTAATTTGTAAAATTTTTATTTAAAATTAAATAAAATAATTTTAATTTTAATCTTAAGCTTGCTTTGAAATCAGTTTTTGCTGGCTATAAATTGGTTGGTGCTTAATATTAAGATTGAAATAAAAACAAAATTTAATTTGAAAACAAAATATCTTCATAGTAAGTAATTACAGTATATAGGAATAAAATAAAATTGTTGTTTAAATAAATTTATAACAAAAAAATTATGAACGTATCAAATTTTGAATTATTTTCTAATATTTTTATTGCCAAACATTGCGTAATATATAAATTTTCATTATAATTATATAAAATTTATTAAAATTATATATAAATTTATAAACTGTAATTTTTAAACAAATTTATAGTTGAATTTACAAACAATTGTATAATTAAAATTTTGGACTAGCAGACAACTATAATTATTTATTTATATTTTAATATTTTATTTAAACCCAAAGTACTGTTTAAAATATTTATGTATTCTAAATTTATAGGTGCTGTTTAATAAAATTTTTCATGTTTTAGTTAATTTAATTTTTTAATCAATTTATATTGTAAATCTTTTAGTTCTCATATGGAATTCAATAAAAAATTAAATACTAAGCTTTTATTTATAATTTTTTATATTTAAACAGATATAATCTACCTTAAAATAAATAAATCATAGATTAATTTAATGTGATAAATTGTAAACAATAAAATTTTAATTTGTTCATGTATTTACGGATTTTACATTTAAATAAAATGGAATCAGTAAATTTTTGCCAATAAACATTTTTAAAAATTAATGGCAAAATAATAGTCATTTATAATCAGTCGTTTTAGTTTTCGGCGCAAAATATTAATATTCTCCCAATTAAACCCCCCAGCACAAACTTAATTTAAATTAAATCATAGTTTTAAAACAAAAACTTGATAATTATATGCTCAATATTGTAATTATTAAATTTAAAAAATATGAATCAAATTGAGTTCAGATATTAAAATTTTTTTATTTACTGTTTTGGACCGAAAACCAAAACGAATGTTTATAATTGAATTCAAGCAATATATAAATAGAGTATATTATTTTTTCTAGAATAGAGAAATAAGTTTTACTCTTTCTAAGATTGTAAAAGTGTTTTTAAATTAAATAAAATATTTTTAATTTTAATTTTAAATTTGTATTAAATCGATAAATTCAAATGTTTAGATAAATATTTACAAAAATAAAAATTATTGATTTTATCAAATCCTGAATTATTTTAGTTTATACTAAAAGCTTCTTATTGATAAACATTGCTTGATATATGAATTTTAATTATAGTTATATAAAATTATCTAAAATTTTTAATAAATTTATAATTTGTAATTTTTATACAAATTTATTTATGAATTTGCAATTAATATTAAAATTAAAATTTTGTATTGGCAAACAACTCGCATCATTTCTAATAATTTATTTAAAACTAATATAATGTTTAAAATATTTATTTATTTTATAGTTGCTGTTTACTAATGATTTATTTATGTTTCAGTTAATTTAATATTTTTATATAATTTATATTCAAAGTCTTTTACCTCTTATAAAAAAAATAATTAAAAATTTTAATATTAAACTTTTTTTTAACTAGATGACATTTTGAAATTAAAATTAAAATTTTAACTTTAATTTTAATTGATATTAGAATATTAAATATAGTTAAATTTGCGGTAATTAAAAATAATGTTACAGCTAATGATATTAATGTTAAACATAAAAATTCTTGACAATTTATTTTAAAATATAAACGCATGAATTTTTAAGTATTCAATTAATATTTTGTAATAAATTTGTAAAATTGAATAATAAATTTACATATTAAGTTTTTAGTTTTAGAGAATTCTATGTGATAAGAAAAACAACAAATTTATTATTAATAAAATTAATTAATATTATTATTATTGTTTTAATTACAATTTTTTATTGTTAAACAGCTATAATCTTTTTTAAAATTATACAATAGTTTTTATAATAACTTGTTATAATAATTGGTTGTTACAATAATTTATTGAATTATAATAATAAAATTAATGACAATATAATAATTAAAGCAAAACTTTTATATTAGCCGATAGTAACAACCATGCTTTAATTTGATAGGCAAAAATAATTTTTTAATAACTATTTTTGAATGATTAATATCCATAATTTACAAGATTTACTGTAAAATATTACTTAATCTAATACTGATCAATCAATATTAATTAATTTTAATATTTTGTATTTTTGCCTAGTCAATCAAAGTATTTTCATTTGTATTAGTTAATTACAAAATTATTTACAATAATTAATATTTTGCAATTAATTAAAAATACAAATTTGGTAAAATATTTAATTACCAAATTAAATAAATACTTTGAATATGTGTTGAAACTGAAATTTGTTTTAACAATTTTGGTTCACCTTTTGTATTGACATTGCATCTGTATTTTAAAAATTAAACAATTTTATCTCAAATAACTTCACATTTGTAGAACAATGCCAAACATTTAATTTAACAATTAATCCTGTTTTATCGTTTACTGTCTTAGAAAATGTGATTTTGTTTTTGGAATATTTAAATCAATTAAATGCTAACTATATTGCTTTCAACCTCAATTAATTGCTTTAAATTATTGAATTTAATATTTATGAAAATATTCTTTTAATTTTAATAAATGATTGGCACAATATAAAAAACTAATAATATAATTTGTAAAAAAATATAAATATTAAACATGCAATTTTTGCATTAAACAACAAACATTTTGTTTAAGATCATGATAATTAATTTTTCGATAATAAGTTTAGTAACGGTTTTCTAAAAATATCTTAAATCAAAATACATTTACAGATCAATTCTATCTTAAATTTTACATTTTTAACTTATTATTTATTTGAGTAATTTTATAGTAATCAAATTTTTTATCAATTATTTATTTTCAAATTTTAACAATAATATTAGAAATGAGAAATAAATTAATTTTTAAGTATTAAATGTAAAAAAATTATTTAACCCATAGCCCCCCTAAACGCCCCCATTGGCGGCTATAATACAAAAAATTAATTCTTATTTTTGAAAATGTATTTAATAATAATAATGATTATAAAAACTGCCGTTGACACGATAAATCCACTCATAGTAAGTATAATCATTACAGACATAAAAATATATACTTAATCAAAATTTGAATGGTGTTGTCATTAGATTAGATTATCTATTTTACTATAATAAAATTATTAATAAATAAAATTTTATAAATTGTAATTTTGTTTTAACTAAATAATAATTAATTAGAAATTAAAAAGAACGTACTTTGCAATACAAACAAATATTAATAATATAAGAATATTTTTAAATTTAATAATTAATTTATTTTTAAATTGCAGTTTTTATTTATAATTGCAATTAAGCAAAAATTTAAAATATAATTCTTATAATAATTTTAGTTTTTTAATTAGTAATAATTTGATAAATAAAAGTTATTTTTCAAAAACATTTTCAAAGAAATATATAGTTAATTTTGCTTTGAGGAATTTTCCCTTTTTTGTTACAATATATTGCTTAATTTATGTTAGTTTTAATTGCAAATTAATTTTGTCTAATTTTATTATAAATGCTATCTTGTAGATAAACGTTTTAATATCAAAATAATAATTTTATTCAAGATTATAAAAAAAAATTTTGTAAAATTTTTACTGGTAATTATTTTCTAATGTTAATTTTGATCATAAATGTAAATTTTTATACTTGCATTTAAACAGTATATAAAAAATTGAATTACTAGAAAAAAACGTTTTATTCTGTCTGAAATCGTAAAAGTTTTGTGTAAAATTAAATAAAAAAATTTAATTTGTATTGAATTGAGTTTATTTAGCTATTAATTTACTGTTGCTAAATATGAAAACTGAAATAATGGCAAATTTTGAAAACAAAATCTCCATAATAAGTAACTATATAAGATAATATATAAATAATTAAATAATATATAAATGTTGTTTAGATATATTATTTACAAAAAATAAAAAAATATAGATTTTATCAAATCTTAAATAATATTTGTTTATAGTAAAAGTTTCTTATTACCAAACTTTGCTTGATATATAAATTTTCATTATAGTTATATAAAAATAATTGAAATATATATAAATTAATAAACTGTAATTTTTAAACAAATTTACATTTGAATTTACAAACAATTTTAAAATTAATATTTTGGGTTGTACAACGATTTATTTATTTATTTTCTAATATTTTATTTAAAAATAAAATATTGTTTAATTTATTTAAGTTAATTATTTTATAGTTGTTTTTGAATAATGATTTATTTATGTTTTAATTAATTAAAATTTTTATCAATTTAAATTAAACAAATTTATCTCATATACGTAAATTAATTGTAATTTGAATACTAAACCTTTATTTAAATCGTTGACAGTTTGAAATTAAAAATTTAAATTTTATTTTGATAAAAATTAAAATATTAAATAAAACTAAATATTTTAAAAATATAATAAAATTTATTAAGTTTTCAAAATTTATATTACATGTAGTAAAATTGATTATATTTATATGTAATATTTTAATTTTGAAAAAATTAATGTTTTTAGCTTAATCAAAGTTAGAATTAATTTTTTCGAGTTTACTATATTAAATAAAAATTTTTAAGTTTTTTTTTAATAATTTTTTATTTGAAAACAACACATATGCTTACCATTTAATGTTTTGTATATTACTTCAAAGTTTACAGCCAATTAATCATTATTAATCTTTTGTGTTTCTAACAATAGTCTAACTGTTATTAATTTGAGCCCAGAATTGATTGTCTAATTTTTAATAAATTTTTATTTTAGAATAATTTTGAAAATATAAACTTTATTAGAGATGAATTTTGAGCTGCGCAAAAGTCCTATCATAAAATTGCAACAAATTACAAATTGAGTTAAGTCGTTTGACACTAGGCTGTCTTTTTATCTTAATTGCGGACATTGCAAAATTGTTTAAGGCTGATCTTTAACCATGGCCGACATTTGTTTCAAATAAGTAATTATTTTTCACTCAACGATAAAGTGTCCGATGGAGGAGATTTAGACCAGTTTTTATTCATTTATGACTTAAGAGAGCAAACAGCTGTGGATTATCTATGAATTTTGAAATTTGTAAAAATATTATAGAAAACAAAAGGGAAAATGATGACAGTTAAAAATTTTGATGGGTCTTAAAAGGTCGGTTTAATTACTGTACCTTATTTCTGATAAAAAGGTAAGCGTTCAGTAAAGTATGCAATAAATTAAAAACAAAAATTAACATTAGTTTAAAATTATTATATTTATTAATGTTTATGCCGAAATTTATTTATATAAGGTTGATCGTAAGATCAAAAATTGTATTGTTTATAAATTACAGTTTTAAAATAAAATATTTTAAAATCGTATGTATTATTTGAAAGTAATAAGAATTAAAATTAATTATATATAATTAATTCTAAGTCAATATTCTGTTTATTGATAGCACAAATAATCATATTGCGTTTATTAATTTAACTTAATTTAAGTACAAAAATTTTAAAAAATTAAATTTTTTAACAAAAATTTAATTTTTGCAATGTTTTTTGTTTTCAATAAAAATTAAATAATAAAATCTAATATAATATAATTATTTACAAATAATTTAAACAAATAAAAACCAAATTTAGCAAAATCATTGCTATTTAAATTAAAATTATAAATAAATAAATCTGAAGCAAACAATTTTTATTTATTTAAATAATTATATTGTGAAATCATAGAAAAATTTTAATTATATTAAAATCATTAATAGTATTTCATTTAATCTGTACATCAGATTAGAAATGAATTTTTAATATAAAATTTAATATTATTTTTTTTTAAAAACTAACATATTCTTTACATAGATTAATTATAATAATAAGATTTACAAGAATTAATTTTAAACACAATAAAATAATTTTTATATTTTTTTTTTAAATTTTTAAGACACATTTTTTAATTAAAGAAATTTTAATCGCATTTAAAAATATTAAATAATTTATATTTAAATGTACTTTAAATTTTTAATTGTTTAATATAAAACTTAATAAAATTTAATTTTAAAATAATTTATCCAATAAAATATTTTAAACTTAATAACTATAATTTTTAAATAAATTATAATTATACGTTAATTTGATAAAACTGTAATTTAATTCTAAATTAATATTTTATTTGCTATTCAATTTTACTTTAAAATATAAGAAATCACGTCCGCTATACAATTTTCGACCTAAATTTAATTCAAAATAAAATTAAGTATTTTTTTACACTTTTTAAATTTTGTAGAATTATTATTAGTAACAATCTTAATGTATATTTTAATAAATTCTAAAATTATATCAAATTAAAATTTGTTAATTTTAAAAAATAATTTTCAATTGTTAATTAAATCTTAACTTTCAGGTTATTTTGCCAGAAACAATTTGGATATTTATATATATTATAAAAACTATAAACAAATACAATCTATTTTTATTGCGAATATTTTTTAAACTGTTATATAGTTATATGTTGAAAGTTTGTATGTTATAAACATGTAAATAGTTATATGTTATAAAACTGTAATTTATTGACAAATCTATTTTTGATATTACGAACAATCTCGTGTATTGTAATTTATTGAGAACAAAGGAGAAAGAATATTTATTAAATATGAATTTTATTATTAAATTATTTAAAACTTAAATACAATTTAAAAAATTCTATTTTTATTTTAAAATAATTATTAAATTAATTGATAAGGTTTACCACAATAAATTGATAAAGATTTTAAAAATATAATATTTAATAAAAATATTAAGACAATTTAAATAGGTTCATTATTTGTAAATAAATTATTAATTAAAATAATTATTTGATTGTGAATTATTTGAAAAAATATAAATAATTAAAATAGTGTTTAATATTATTATATGTATATATTTATGTAAATAATAATATGTTTATTGAATTATAAAATTATTTAACAATTAACAAAAATTCGATTTGTAAATATTTTAAAACAATTTCAGAATTGTTTTTAAAAAATTTTAATTTAAAAAACATTTTTCTAATATTTCTTAACAAATAACTGTTTAAAATTTGAATACGGTTTGATTATTTTTGTTATTAATAAAATAAATTAATATTTTCTGTCTATTAATTTTAAACTTGTAATAAATAAATAAATTATTACTGTATTCTGATAGTTTTTTCAAAATTCCTTTTATGTATTTTTTGTCAAAAAATCATTTAAATTTTCAAATTTATAATTAATTTTGTTGACGATTCAATTTTTTAATTATATTATTTAACAAATTACAATTTAATTATTTTTTGTTTTAAATTTTTATTTAATAAATTCATTAATATGTTTCTAATTTAATTTTATAAATTGAAAAAGATTTCTAAATTTATATGTTGAGTTGCTTAAACACAAATTAATTACGTTGTGTTAAACATTGTAAATAAATTATATTTTTTTCGAAATCAAATTACAATATTATTAATAAAAGTTTACATCAAATAAAAATAATTTTTTGCAAATATTTTTATTTTTTGACAGATTTTAATATAAAATTAGGAAAATATAGGTTTTTTATTTTGAAACTAGCAAAATCCAAAAATGTGATTAATTATTAATTATAAAAAAAATTTCTATTAAACTGTAATTTGTTAAAATTTTGTTTATTAACCTTATTTTTATTTACAAATTTCAATAGATTATTATATTTTGGTCTTCAAATACAAAAAATTTAATTAATTAAATTTTAAAATTTTCAACATATAAACAATAATATTTTTAAATAATAATTATTTATTTATTTTGCCACTAAATATTAATTTTTTAATTGATTAATTTTAATTAACATATAATAAGAAATCTTTACTTAATGTTTACCTAAACTTCTAAATGTCGGCTCTTTTGGTACGTGTATAGTGTAATTCAGTTTACAGTTGTATTTGCAATAAATAAGATTTTGGATTTTTTAAGCAATGTTAAATTTATTGTTACAAGTATAAAAGTTGGAAAAAATATAATTTAAATTGCAATTATTAATAAATATTTTATCGTAAAATACTAGAGAATTTGGGCCAAGTTATGTGTTTCTTACAAAGTTAACTACTATCGATGAGTTGATGGTAGTGTGTGTCACTTCGAAATTAATATTTATTCATTAATTAACAAACAAAGATAAAACAAAATTAATAATAAAAATATTTACTGAATCGCTTTCGAATTAGTTTAAAATTTATAAGTTGAAAAATTTATATTGTTTTTACTGTTTATTTAATATTAAAACAATAAATAGAAAATTATGAATAATGTACAATAAAATATAATTTAATTATTCAAAAATTAATTACAATGAATCTTAAAATTTGTTTTATTTAATTATATTATTGTTATATTATAAGTTAATTTAAAATATTTTATTGTATTTAATTTAAAAAACAAAATTTTTTATTATTTCTGTTTTTAACAGTTAAGGTAATATTGTAAACAATATTAAAACGTATATTTTTAATATTATTTTTAAAATTAATAATGCAATTATATTTTTAATATTATATTAACATTTGTTGTAAAATTCAAATAAAAATATATTTATGCACTAAAATTAACATTTGATATTATTAAAAAATTAATTATCTATAAAACTAATTTGAATTTAGCCAATTTACTTAAACATAAATACGTTTAAAATTTAAAATTTTATGAGATATTTAAAATAACTAAATTTTATAGAAAATTTTCACAATTATTATGCAATTAAATAAAAACGGTTACATATTAAATAAATAAAAAATCTGTTTCAGTTATTTACATTTATATTTTATTTGCATTTAGCATATTTCGTAAGATTTTATTAAAATTAATGCAATTAATATAATAATAAATTTAAATATATTTTTAATTATTTTTTATTTATATGCAGTATATATTTTCCCTAATCATACAGTATTAAATTAAATTAGAATATATTATTATATATTTATTCTATATTAATACTTTACTTTAAAAATATTTATTATTTATTTAGCAAAATTAAAATTAAAAAAATTATTACTTTAAATAGTTTATTTTGTAAAGTTGTACATTAGAAATTAATTAATTTTGAAATATACACTCAAAGTTCAATATTTGTAAATTTGGTTACTGTTTGGACTTTATGTATTTTTTAATACTGTAATTTAAAGTTTAATCAACGTTTATTTAATACAATGTTTAAAAAAATTATATTTATTTTTGTATAAATTTTTTAATATTTACAAAAAATTAAAATAAATCTTTGTAATTAAAAAGTTTGACAAGTATTAATTTAAAAAGAAAACTGAAAAATAAAATATATAAATTAGGTTTTGATTCAATATATTTCAAAATCGTAATTTAATTTTGCAATAATTAATTTAAAAAATTATATTTATTTTTGTATATAACTGTAATTAAAATGTTAAAATAATTTAATATTTACAGACAAATTAATATTTATATACAGTCTTCGCCAAAACTAACTTTGTGGTATGCCGGTTGAGTAGTTCCAGCCGACCGTTATCTCTGACCCAACATGTCCACGTGAGCTGTGGTTCGGGTTAGTTGTAGAGCGATGTGGTGTGTTCTGACTCTGGTTTTGTTTCTTTTTATTGTGGCTCTACTCAAGATTTACTTGTGTTCACACTTTATCAATAACTTAAACAACTTTTATTTAAAAACTATTTATTTATTTATTAAATAAATTTGTTAATTATTTATTAGTACTCTTTATTTTATATTTAAATCTATTTATTATTCTCTTTCCTATTGAACACACCTTTACTAAACTAACTCAAAACTCAACTAACTATTCGTTTTGTATTTATTTTATGTTATCTATTCTTATCTAATCATTAAATCTATATCTCATGTTCTCATTTGTGTTCTGTTCTATTCATTAATAATCTAACTTTCCATTGAAATTAATATTAATCATTTATTTTACTTTATATTTCAAATCTAAGTTTTAAACTGAAACTAATGTTTTTAATTCAAAATCTAAACTTTGGCATTTAAGTAATCTAAAATCTAAACTTTGGCATATGACAAATTTATAACTAAAAACGAAATAACTGAATAATCCTTGATTATTTTATCATAATTTTTTTTATTGCAATTATGGAATTGCTTGACCGATCTACCATAAATATATTTTTAAATAATACCAGCTAGGTTATTTTAAAAAATTAAAATGTATTTTGAGTTAACTAGCATTATTTTAAAAATACTGTATACAAATATATAAAAATATACAAATTATTCATAGAACAAAATAATTGTTGAGGTCTATTTTTGTTTTTTAAAATTTTAACAAGTTACAATTTTTTGTAACTTTAAACTTTTGAAAACCAAAACAATTTTATTAAAAATTTTTAAATTAAATTAAATATAATTAATAATTAATTTTTATTAAAAATTTTTATTTACATTTATTTTTGTTTTTAAAATATTCTTAATTGTTACAATTAATTATAATTAAAAATAAAAATTTAATATTAATTATATTTAATTTATTTTAATAATTTTTAATGAATTTTTTTTGGTTTTAAAAAGTTTAAAGTATTGAAAAATTGTAACTTAATAAAATTTTAAAAATCAAGAATAAACTTCAACAATTATTTTGTTCAATAAATAATTTGTATATTCCAAATATTTTAAAATCATGCTAGTTAACTCAAAACATATTTTAATTTTTTAAAAATTACCTAAGTGCTATTATTCAAAAATATTATTATGGTAGATCGGTCAAGAAATTCCATAGTTGCAATAAAAAAATTATAATAAAATTATCAAGGATCATTCAGTTATTTCGTTTTTAGCTATAAAGTTAGTTTTGGCAAAGGCTATTGGTGTGCTTTTGACGAAAAAATATTATATTAATTTACATTTTATTCAAAAACATTTACAAAATAAAAAAGTTAACGTAAATTTTTTTAACAGTTTAAACTTTAAAATTATATCATATAATATCGTATTTTATAATACTCAACTTTTAATATTATTTATATAAATTAAAAAATATGATAATTTTTTATCTCTAAAATTGAAATGACTTGTGCATTTAACTTTTAAATATTATAATTTGTTCTTTATTAAATTTATTTAGACTGTTTATAATGTTGTTCAATAATAATAACATCACAATAGAATTTCAATCGATGTTAATAGATAAGTTTTAATTAGAATTGTTATCAATTTAAAAACTTTTTTTATATTTAACTTTATTAAACATTATTTTTAAAACTTTATGTAAATTTTTATTTTATTATAAATTGATAGATTATTATTTGTTAATTATTACAACTGTTTAACATTTAATTAAATGAGGTTATTATAATTTTCTATATTTATTTACAATAAAGGTTCGATACCTTTGACATCAAAAAATATTTAAAACTATTCTAAACGAAAAGATCATTATATATGCTGTAATAAATTATATCAGTCATCCCTTGTATTTTGAAACAACTCATATTATTATATTATAACTAAAATTTAACTTTAATAATTTTTTCGGTTTAATAAATTGTAATTCATAAATAAAATAAAATAATAAAATTTTGATTAAAAAATTTTATTAAACTATAATTATAATTTTACAATAATCTATCGTTTGAAATGGTCAGTTGATCAAATAAGGGAAATATTTTATTTTTTACCAAAAACCCAGAGGAAAATCAGAAGAAAGATTTTTTTAAATAATAAATGAAATAAATTAATTATAAACTAAATTGTAAATTGTTTCATTACATTTTTGGCTAACAAGTAAAAAACATTAACATTATTAAGTGTTTATTTCATTAAAATTAAATAAATTTACGATTTTTTGGATTCGCCCAAAATACAATAAATAAAGTTTGTTTGTAAATTTAAATATAAATATATTTATAAATTACAGTTTATATATAAAATTATTAATAATAATATTTAAAATATTTAATTATATATATTTGAATATTTATTTTATTGTTATCTAATTACATATAATAAATTTATATAAAAAATTTTGGCATAATTTTAAATTTTTGTAACAATGTATTTATGTTTTAATTTTAATAATTTATTTAATATTTAGGTGTAGTTAATATTATAGTAAATATAAATATTTACAATTTTTATTATATAAAACTTTTATTAAATAATTTTTTATATATCGTCGCTTTATTAAAATATTTTTTATAATTTTGTCAATTTAAAATAATAATTTTTTTAATATTGGTGTAAACTTGAAATATTTTTTTATAACTGTCCGCTTTTATATCCTATATTTTGTATATATAAAAATTAATGAATGTATGGATGTTTATGATTGGAATTTTATGAAATACAATATTATTTTATTTTTAAAATACTGTTTAATTACTGAATAAAGATTTGAAACGAATGATAATTGATTGTTGGATTGGAACGCATTCAAAAAGCAAAAATGTATAATAAAATAAATTTAATGTCTATTCTTGCGGCTGCTATTCTATGTGCGTGTGTCGCTGTAAAATTGCTTGGTTAAACTATATTTAAGTTTTAAAAGCTCGATAC
>JAQFXP010002832.1:0-14001 GCA_034693685.1 Belba bartosi | reverse complement strand
TGAGTGCATCGTTTGATTTGAACTTTAATACCGTTATTGCATCATCTATTGAAATATGTTCACTCGTTCACTGACCGACCAAACGATAGACACAAACACAGTCTAAATATATTAGTAATTTATTATTTTTCTATTATAATATAATAATAAAAAAAGTCTTTTTCAATAGTATTGTGAAATCATTTCGTGCAATAGAATTCATTGGCAATGATTTCTAAAATAATTAATATTAATATTTATAAAAATAGTATTGCATATGATTTTGAAAGCATTTATAATTAGAAACGAGAAAATTATATGTTTTATAAATTGCTTTTTGCAACTAATCCTAAATGTTGACAAAAAAATAATTGAATTGTTTAAAATTAATTAATGTTTTTTAAACCGTAGCTTAAAAACATGTTTTTGACCAAAAAATAATAGCAATGACTTAAAGTGAATCACATTTGAAGATTACATTTGAATCTATCGAAAACTTTTAAAAAAAAAATTTTTGCCAAAAAAAAGTGGGTTTTTATAAATTAAAAACTGGATTCTTTTGACTTGTTCTCAGATTATTGACTTTTTATTAAGTCAACCACTAAATTGAGGACTGGATTACTATTTTTGTATTACATTTATACAATATATTCTTAAAATTAAATTCAAACACAAAATAAAACTTTATCTCAAAGTTACTCAAATTATTAAAAAGCAGTAAAAAGAGAGAATATTATGAAATAAATTAATTTTAATCAGAATATTATATTGATATACGATATTGAATTGCTTAATAAAATAGCAAAAGAAAAAATTGATTACGTCTACAGAATTGTGGAAATTGCAAATATCCGTACTATTGATTAAGTAACTCTTAAAATGTAATCAAATTGATTAAGTGTTCGATTAAATGCATTCAAACTTTACAATATTATATCTCTTTATTCTTTAAAATAAATTTAAACAAAATAGTATTATTATATAAACCTAAAACATATATACAATATGAATATACGTACAGTATATACAGTATATATAGAGTATTGCACAAGAATTTGATAGAATCGACAGAATTTAAAGCAAACAGAGAGTCAGTACACATACAAAGTGTGTTACGAAACGATGAGATCTAATAGCGAATCAAAAGCCAAACATTGAACGCGTTTTCGAGAGACCACTCCTTCTTCATGTGTTGAACCAAAAAGTTGTTTACAATTAATTCAATTTTCAATTACTTATCATCGGATCCAGTGGTCAGTTCGACGATTCTTATCGTTATATTTTTTATATTTGATATATTTTTTAATTGAAAATATTTTGTTCTCAACGATTGGATAGAAATTGCTGTAAATTAAGTGAATATTCTTAAAGTAATTGCAAACGAAATGGGTTTGAAGTTTGTGTTCAGTTTTTTCCGGTTTTCCTGTTTTGTAATATTCGTTAAATTTTGATTAAGATTTGCAATTATTTTCATTGATTTTTTTTTTATCAAAAAGGATTAATAAAATATTTTTAAAATCTAATTATTATTATAAATGATACGAATTTTAAGCAAAAGGTATGTAATTTCAAAATAATTAAATTTAAACTAAAATGCTTTGCATTAAAACTACGATAATTTCAAAGCATTGCTGTTTAATGCAATTGTTATTTTAAAAATATACACAAAAATTTACAAGCACATTTATTTTAGTTGTAATTAATTAAGTTTATGCTTTTAATCTATAAATATATAGTTTGGAATATATATAAAGTTGAATTAATATTAAAAACAAATATATTTTTAATGTTTAAAAATTTGTTGAATTAAACATTTAAAAAAATGCTTGTTAGAGTTTAGAAACAAAAATAATTTAGTTAATTTAAAATGTTAAAATTTAATGGTGAGTCAGAAGAGATGTTATTCCTGAGAATTGAAACAATTTGACATAAAATCAATTCAAGACTTACGAAATCAATTAAAATTAGCGCTTAATTAAAGGTTTAATCAATAACTAACTGACGCAAACATGTATGTGATGTTTGAACAGATGTCTTTAATTAACACTTATCTCATTACAAATATTTTAAAGGGGTTTAAAATTTTTGTCGTATATTTTGTAACGTTTGTTTGCAATCATATTCTGTCAGAATTGTACATTTGATGCGCTTCTGCACCAGTAGATGGCGATATGGGTTGGCTAACACGTATAATAATTGTTCTGCTATACACTCTACAGGTGTAGCGATTATTTCAATTCGTAACCTGAGTTACGAACTAACGATTCATATATTGGCAATGAATTGGAGAACCAATAATAGATACGAATTGATTGAATTACAATGATTTTGATATTTTATTTCTCTGTATAAATGTTTAATTATTTATTTATTGATCTAAAGTCATAAATGAGGGGAAAAAACAAATTGAGGCACAAATTGTGACATGTTGGTTATGACAAATGCTTTTAGTAATTCAGCTCGGACAAATAAACTTTTAAATACAATTACACTTTTTAAATGGTAAACGGTACAAGTACATTTTTATAATAATGAGTTGTGCTCTCTATTGACTACAAATTGAACTAATAGTTATAGTTTGACTAAATTGACATTGAATTGAAAGCTATTGAAACATCTAAAGAGCAGTATTCAAGGGAAGGGATGCACTGATTCTTATATCTAAATCGATTACTGCAACAGAATATAATGGCCTATAAATGGCTGACATTTTCATAATTATCTGAATCTGAGTCCAACTTGAAAACAGATTAAGCGCTTTATCTGAATAACCTATTCATAGCCACTACTCCTGTTAATAAACTTTACTTTGAATTAAATTTTATTATAATAATTAGCTTTTGATAATTGCATTATTCTTGATATTCTGTATTCATTTGTTTTTATTCCTTTCTTATTCAGCTGTTTATCTTTGGTAACCATTTAAGTCTTCTTTAACACAAAATAAAGATAATATCGATTTTCGTATTTATCTGAACTTGAATTGCATGCTATTTGTTGTTGAATTGGTTTTGGGATTTGTTTTATTGATATTTATGTGAACCGAATTTGTATCGAAGTCCAGGTGTAAGCTAATGCAACTCAATATGTAATTGCCATTTAGTCGTCACTCACTATCATTCATCTATACATATATATCAAATTTCTTTAACCAATTAAATCTAAACCCATATTCGAATTGATTCAAATTATATTATAACATATGACAACATACAGTATTATACTGTATTGTAGTGTATGTGTTATACAACATTTAGACTAAACATTTATAGATTTTGTATTATAAATGTAATGTTGAATATATTATATAATTGAATTTGTTATTTGAAGTTTTAAGTCAAATAATACAATATATTTAACAACAGAACACAAGTAACTTAGTTAGAAACTTTAAATTTTTAATCATGTTGATAGCAAGATTTTAATTGAAATATAAAAACTGCATTTATTTTAAGTTAACGTCGAAGTTAGTTTATAAGAATTATTTTATAGCAATTTTTAATTTTAAGTTAAAACCGGTAATTCAGACAAATCAGGCAGGGTATGCTTTGAAAATTTTATTTAAAAACTAAGGAATGTTATGGAAGAAGATATAAAATAAAAAAATTTCAAATTTAGTTTATTACTGCTAAATTAATTTAATTTAAAGTTAATTTAAAATAATTTTACAATAAACTTGAAAAAATTGGAAAATTGTTGCTTAATTTTCTTGCTGGCTGAAATTTAAAAGAAAAGGAGTAAACTCAGATTTTATTTTTAAAGTGTTTATTAAAATTATTTGAATGATATATTGTTTTATGCTATTTTTACATTATATTTAGTTACTTTTGTTTGGTGTTATAATAATAGTGAGAAACGGTCAGTCTGTTAATAATCGAAATCGGCCGCCGAGTCGAGTTGAGCCAAACTGAGTCGATTAGAGACGACACCAAATTGAGTAAAGTAGCCATGAACAGGTTAGGACGACTTGGTTTGCAATAATTTATACGTTATTAACTGATTGAATGACTTTAAATTAAATTACATTTTCGTTATGTAATTGGATTAGAATTGGTTTAAATCTATACTTCTATTGAATTTAATGAGTTATATAATAGTTAGTTACAGTTTCAGTGAGTTAGAGATAAATGGCTAAATTACTAATAAATTTGATTTGTTCAGTTTTACAATTTTCCATAGAAAACAGCCAAATCAATTTTATTGATTCTTATTTTTTTGACATAACTTATTGAATAACAAGAGACTATTTTATTTCTATCAATTCTTATTTCAAAAATTAAATTGAATTGACTAACCAATAGATTGGGTGAAATTCTAATAGCTTATAAGAAAGATCTTGCTGATCTGCTTATATATATTATTATATATAGTATATATATAGTATTAATATATATATATTATCATATTAACCTACTTACTTTAAAGACTCTATACCAGCCCTGTGTCGGCTAACTATTTGATATTTTTAGGTTTAGTGTTGAGTAAAAAGTAAAATTCAAATTAATATTGATTTAATTGAATTTTATGCTTGATAATATGATATTGCAAAAACAAAAATCATTATTAAAACGTTTTCTTTTAATTTATTTGAAACATAAAAGTCATTAATAATGTATTTGATGTATAACTAAGTTAATATCGATTCAATGTATAAAAGTAGAGAAAAGAACTAAATTCAAGTTCAAACGATTTCTTCAAAATAATACTATTTTTTTCATATATCATATAATTTGAAATATCCATAAAATACATTTAAACAGCACTTTTGAATTGCTTTAAAATAGACTCTTTTTACGATTTATTAGAGAATATGTTAGTTAATCGAGGAGAGAGAGAGAGAGAGAGCAGGAGAGAGAGAGCAGGAAAGAGAGAGAGCAGGAGAGAGAGGGAGAGCAGGAGAGAGAGAGGGAGAGCAGGAGAGAGAGAGTAGGAGAATATAGAATCTTTATTCTATAAGATGAGTAAATGTAGACATTTTCATGAATTGACTAATTCTTAGTTAGACATCAATTGGGAATATATTGGAATCTAAATGCGTTTGACATGACTTTTGTTTTTCCAGACGATCGTTGGATTAGTTTTGTATTTTATGGCTGATTTGATTCCAATAACTGTTTCTCTTATATAAATTAAACCCATTTGCAGTGCATTACAGGTTTTGCACCTGTTTTTCACAACTGCTTTTGTTTTTACGACTACAACACTAAATGCACAAAAAGCAATATGTCAATAATGTTTTGATCAATATACTTTCTCTCTTCTAATATTTTCTATACTCTGTATTTTTTATTGGAATCTAAATAAGTTTGTAAATTAGATAGGAATATAAATTTAAGCATACTTAAAAGTATTAATTTTGTTTTTACACTTCAAACATTTATAGATTGAAACGAGACAGTTTTAAAAAATAAAATGATGAATTGCATATTAAAATGAATATTTTGTTTTTTTTAATTAGTATATAATTGTAAACAATGTAAAATTTTAATTTTAATTTATGTCTCAGATCAGAAAGCTTACACTAAATTTTGATTAACTAAAAATTTATTTTACTAGTCTTTTATAGATTAAAGATGTTGCATTAATAAATGTATGCATGATTACAATTATTAGGTATAATATTTAACTTTTAAGTTTTCTTACAGTAATTATAAGATAAATTTTCAAGATAGAAATTTAAACTAAATAGTTGATTTTATATTTTACAACTTAGTTCTATCTTAAAGAATTTGTTTGCAAACTAACTTAATTTATTATTTTTAATACTATTTAAACATTTAATTAATTCCTGGAAATAGATTGGAAATTGTTGGTCTTATATATTAAGGTTTTTTTTAAATTAGAAAGTTATAATATATATATAAATTATATATTAAGTGCAATATTAATATATATTAAAACCTATTTATTAAAAATAGGTTTAAAAAAGAGGAAAACATTTTTTTTTGATTTCCTCTTTTTTTCGCAAAAGCACTTTGTCAAACAGAATAAAAAATTTTAAAATTAATCAATAAATTTATTTAATGAAAAAAATAGTTATTAATAGCAATGAATATTGCGTTTAACTTGCTATTTCTTGATTGTATTTGAAAGTAAAGAAAAACAAATCACATAATAATGATTATTTTTGTCATTAAAAATAGAATAATAGTAAACATTATTTGTGACAATTAATGCTTTGTATTAATTATTAAAATAAAATAAATTAGTTAATTAAAATGGAATCTTATAATTATTTTAACTAGTAATTTTATCATTTTAAATTTGTTAATTATCTATTAGAGATTGAGAGTGAAGATAAGGCAAAAATTTTCCTAATTTTAAAAATTGGCATTTTTCTCTTTATTCTCTCTAATGTTTATTTAAAATTGGGTAATTTTTTAAATTTGTAATTAAATTTATTTTAAATTTAATTTAATCAAAATTTAGATTAAGTCTAATTAATTTTGGTTAGGTTTTTGAACATTATTAAAAAAGTTTTGTTTACTTGATTTCCCCTCCCTAAATTTTTAGTATTTTTACGTTAAAAAATTTCTTTCCTAATTTACCTTCTGAAATACTAAACTTCTTAATCTTGGTTATTTAAATAGTTATTTTAGGTCTTTTTTAAATAATGTGATTTTTTTATTTTTATAGTTATATTTATAGTATTAATTTTTTTTTAAAGTTATTTAATTATATAAATCTATCGCTAACATATAAGCAATGATATCATAACCAACTAAATTATAAACCAAATAAAAGAATTGGCTCTAAATTAAAGTTTATGAATAGAGAATTTGTAATTTACTAAAGCATTTTTATTAATTAGAATTTTTTTTTAATGTTTGCTAATTTTATTTGAAATTACAAATACAAGAAAATGTTTAGTAATTAAAATCTAAATTATTGAATACATCTTGAAAATGAATATAAGAATTATGTTTTGATCAATAAAAATGAGAGTAGAGTAGAGTAGCGTATATTCGCTTATTTATTCTATATTGTCGTTGAGATAATTATTTCTTAAGTCAACAATCATAAGCAAACTATTTAATACAAAGTACTGTATAATTGATTTGAACAGATAAATACACAAACTATAGAATTTGCTATTTGTATACTCTTTACATTCAATCATTTATAGAATTGAATTAATTGAACATTTTATACCTTTTGCTTCACTAAATACACGAATTATAAATTAAAAGTTATATCCATTAATTAATTTCTTAAAAATTTAAAAGTCAAATTTATATATTTAATAATAATAATAAATTTACTAAAATTTTAATCAATTAATTAATGTGTTTACAAAATATTTGCAATTATGTCTTAATTATTATTTATATTTTATTTTTATAAAAATTTTAAAACAGAATTCATTTTAGAATATGTATATAAATAACAAAAAATTTTAGTATCTCTTATTGAAATGTTTTTCAAAAATAGTCTAAATTTTAGGTCAATCTCTAGGCTTTGAATGTTTTGAAAATAGATTGTACTTTCATTTAGTATACAGTATATATATATATATATATATATATATATATATATATATATATATAATTTCACTATATATAATATTTCAGAATTTTTAATATTTATAAATAAATTTAAAACAAATTAAAAACACATTTTAAAATTCAATTAAGTTTAAAATCAAAAATTCATATCTTGTTTGTGATTTTAATAGTGTTTTCCTTATAAAAATTCTCAATAATCATATGTATCACATGTTTCAGTTATCACTTTATGTTAAGTTTTATTTCAAAGTTATAAATAAATTCTTTATTCACTTAATTTAAAGGAAAGATTTAACAAAAATGTTGTTTTATGTTTAGATCTAAGTATCAGTTTTTATGCGTTTTAATAAAATATTTTTTTTGCATTTAATTGAATGTTAATTAAGATTTGAAATATTAGTTTTAATTTAGAAAATAATACATTAGTTGATCAAAAAATTATAAATTACAAGATTTTTCTCATTAAACAAATAATTAGTTAATTAATTATTAGAAAAAATATTCTTTTATTTGTAACAATTATAAAATTATATATTTATTTCTCAATATAATAATTATGTTTAAAAATTATTAAACATGAATTATTATAAAATTTAAATTTTATTATAGTATTAATAATTTTAAAATGTATAATTATTAAAACATTGAAATCTATAATTGAATAACCGTATGTTTGGCACAAGCAATTTGAATATATAAAAACACAATTATAATATATAGTAATAATTTGTCGTAAAATAATAAAATATTAAAACAAAATTTTTAGAATAATTATAATAATGTATTATTTATTTTACAAAACATTCGATAAATAAACAAATTTTCCAAAAATTAAAAACAACTTTTACTCTCAACGTTTGACGTAAACACGAACCTAGATTTAATTAATAAAAATACCTGATAAATTGATTGAGGGTTAATGTTTAAAATAGCTTTACGTCACGACTGGTGTGGATCGTGCAAATGTTGTCTTTATTAGTTTTATCGGTATTATATTTAATGAATGTTTTCGCAAAATTCTTTTTTTAGAAATAAAAAATAAAAATGTTTCGCAAAGATTTAGATATTATTAAATGATTAGTTGAATAATAACATTTATTTGTTTATCTTGATAACTTCTTAGTCCTTAAACTTTATGTTATTGTAAAAGAAAAATAAAGTCACATTGTTAAAAAAATTTTAATAACTTAAATATTAAACATGTTAATTCTGGATTTTGTAAGCAAGAAACATTTAAGATTTAATTATAAATATTTTGCAAAACTTTATTAATTTTAATTTTAAGTTGTTTTTATATTTTATCTTATTAAACATACAAAAAATATAATTAAAAAAATATAATTTAATAAAAATAAAATTTCCTTAAAAATTTTTATATTCATTTAATTATAATAGTTTTTAACTTTTACTTTTACCTTGGTGTCAATTTGAACAGGAACATTTATATATATTCTGGCACATATTGACATAAATAAATATTGACATAGATTGGCACAAATAAACTGAAATACTTAAAGAAAAAATTAGTATGAAGTGCAGACAACAGTGCGCCAGTATCTGATAGGTGTGAATCTAGCAATACAACGATAACCCTGAATATTTTTCGGGGGATTACCGGTTCTCGCTTTCTCTTTCTCCCTCCCTCCCCTGCTCTCTCTCTCTCTCTCTCTCTCTCTCTTTCCTGCTCTCTTCCTCTCTCTCCTGCTCTCTCTCTCTCTCCTGCTCTTCCTCTCTCTTCTGCTCTCTCTCTCTCTCTCTCTCTCTCTCTTTCCTGCTCTCTCCCTCTCTCTCCTGCTCTCCCTCTCTCTCCTGCTCTCTCTCTCTCTCTCTCTCTCTCACACACACACACACACACTCATTGTTCATAATATACTCTATCGCTAGCCATCGATCAAATTTTATTTGTCTTTAAAAACTTGAATCAATAAAAAATGATTTTACGCACATTTTATACTTTTTAAAGCAATTTAATAGAATTGTAAAAAGTAAAAAGGTATATTAAATTTATTCCTCACTTTTATTAAATTAATTATACTTTGGGCTATAATTAAATCTATAGTATTGTTGTTTAATTTATTATAATTTGATTCATTAGATTTTGTGTTCAAATGCTTCACATATTCTGTACAACAAATGCAAAAATATTAACTTTTTTTTTTGTTCTCTTTGTTTGCGTTCTTTCAGTTTATTCGTTATTCTAATAAAAACTACTGTTTTTCAGATTTAAATCAGTTGTAATTTACACTAATTGAGGACATTTTGAGAAAAACATTTTGTGCTAACATTTATAAATTATAATAATGTTTTGATTTTTAACCTTAATTTGATGTTTAGTTTTTCAATGACAAAAAATTTTGAATTAAAATCAAAAAAGAATAATTAGATTATAGCTTGAGATGCGCAAGGATTTATCAATCTAAAATTTGCTCAAGATTATAAATAATTATTGAATAAAAATGTCTTGGTTTTGGCTATATTGGACTTGGTTAAAATTGTTTAAACAATATATTTTTAAAATTTAACTTGATTATTATTTAAAGAATAATTTGATTATTTTTGGTTGAAATTACAATTATACTTGAACAATTGTATATGTAAAAATTTAATCATTAATTAAAATTTATGTGGATTATTTTTATTAAATATTATAAAGAATTACTTAAGGTATTAATATTTTTAAAAGTGATAGCTTGCACATTTTTATTTATAACTTCAATCTTAGCGTTTATGTAATGTATACTTGCTTTAAGTCAAATGAGTTCAACTATTTGTTAAATTATTCTTGGTTTTCAGTTTTATTTTTATTCAAAAGATTTTAAAAATTTTTTCTATTTTAATGTATTTTAATTTAAATTTATTATATATTATTCGAATATTTAATAAATTTATTTTTTATGCAATTGAACAAATAGTCAGAATATTATTTATTCTTTAGTTTTAAAAAAGATTAATTCAGGTAAAGAATAAATTCAAATAAATATTATTCTTTGAGATTAATATTATTCTATAAGAATTGATTTTATAGTAACTGTAATTCTTATTTCAGAACTTTTAACAAATAAAATTATTCTTATTTTTTTGTATTATATTATAATGAGCTAGATTAGATTCAAATTTATTCAGGCAGATTTATATTGTAGAGTAAAAGTCTTTTAAAGTAGAAATTCTAATTAATTTGACTTATATTAATATATTGTATATTGTTCATTTATTTGCTTTAATTAAAAATATTCAACAATATTTTAATTAATAATTTTTAATGTGAATATTAATCCGATTTTTACAGTGTATACAGAATACATGAATTTACTATATTATTACTAAATCGATTAATTTTTTAAGTTTACATATAATTTGTTATTAAATTACTCATAAATTGTAGTAAACGTAATACTAATTAATGTGGTTTTACATAAATTAACAAATTTTTATTACTATACAGCAATGAAAAGTTTGAAAATTTGCTTATTTTTGTTATTAAATTAATTTTATTTAAACAATATTTTTAATTTATTACTCAAATTCTTAAATAGAATTAGAATAATTAAATTACAGTAAATTATTGGTTACTTATACAGTAATATAGATTACATAAAATACTTATATTTGTTATTTAAAATAAATTTCTGAAAATAGTTTGAAAAACATTCCAAGTTAATTGGCGAGGTAATCCGCCCAACTAGCATGTTAGTCTTAGCAAACTGAACTTATGTCCGATTTGTCTTTGAAAGTGAGAGCGTAATTGATAGTTGATTTAATGTTAGGCTTGTTTTTAAATAATTTGTTTTCAAAACATATTTTTTATTTATAGCTATATTTATACAGATGTACTGCCCCTCAGCCCTCGCCCATCCATTCCCACCTCTTATGCCTCACAAGAATTTCAGAACCGAAGGCTTGGGGTTTAGGTTTGGGTTTGGGTTTGAAGTTTGGCTTTTCATACACTTTGCCTACAATAGGAGCAAAGAGAGAGTTGCTCTCAATTCAAGTTTATATACAATTAAATGCTAACAAATTGATTCAGAATTTCCTCAAAATATGTTTTCATTTTCTAAAGCAATGTTCAGAAGAGAACACAAATCATATTTAGTGACGAAAACAATAAAAAGTGTTTATCTTTACTTTGTATGCATTAAAAGCTTCGCTTCATTTTAATAGTGAGTCTTCGCAGCCTTTGCAGCCCTTCAAGCCTTTGCAGTATTAGAGTGATTCGAGTCCTTCCATTTCAAGGCTATTCTGCAGAGCGTTTGCCTTTTAGTCTTCATTGAGGAAGACTTGCGTATGTGTTGCGCAACCATTACTTGCATTGCTCTATAGCCGTGTAATACTAGTGCTAGTGCTAGTGCTCGCACTACTGCCAATGCTGGCAATACTGGCAATACTGGTGCTATTGGGTTGAGGGAAGGTCTTGGGGGACAGGAGATACCACCGACTCTACATAGAGATCAAGTTTTATGCTTTTGTTGTGAACCGGTTAGCGCTTGACGTAAAAAGTTTTCTAAATAAATATATTATTTTTTATTATACTGTATATACTGTACAGACACTACACTATCTTTACTTCTTCTCCAGTCATATATTTATTTAAAATTGTTTTCAAAAAATTTAAAAAACACTTATTTTTGGTCTTTACACTCGAACAGCAAAACAAACAAATTATTCATTTCACCCAAATTTCTGAATGACTTTTGATTGTAAATCAATTTATTTGTTACAAAATGTCTAAAGAATACAAATATTCCGAAATCACGTTTCGTTTCCGATTAGCTCAAGACGGGCGACAGAAATGACATTTTTAATCATTTTAGTTCTCTTATACTATACTTTGTTTAAAATTTAATACCTAATGAACTCAAGACTAAAATAAAAGCATTTTAATTATAATAATGACAAATAATTAATCAATTTTATGTGGATGAACTTTTTGTATGACATTGGTTTAATAATTATTACTTATTATATAATTAAATGAGTTTTTGAAATAATTAAATAATAATAATAAAAAAGAGCGAAAAATTCAATTCGTATGGAATCGGCAAAAGAAAGTGAAAGTATAGTACGAATTGTACCGCTATATAGCCATTCATATGGTTTGGCTATACTGTAGCTATAGCTGGAGAATACTTGAATACTAGTACTGTATAATGTATTCGCTATACCGAGAATCCAGATAACACTCGATAGATCAGGATTGCATCGCACAGACCAACAAACGGTGCGACTCAGCCTAGAAACCAACACATGGCCTGAGCTCTTATGCAATACTACTTTCGCGCCACAGACCAACTTTGATTAGTACTCTTTAATTTAAACATTTAACTAGTTAGTTAGTTAAATAGTTAGTGATTTGTTGTATTATTTTTGTATTATTTATTTTTTGATGGAAAGTAATAAAATAAGTAAACATTAATAGTTACTGTTGTATCTTAGTAAAAGTTATTCAAGTATTTACAGTATACTGTATGCCTGTAAATAGCTTTATGTCTTTATTTTGTTTTATTTATCATCTAAGACAACAAATTCTGTATTTATTATATTTACTTTTATTAAGAAATCTATTAATCAATCAAAACCAACAAATCTAAATTGAAACCATTTATCTCTAGAATGATAATATTTTTCATTATCTTATGAACAATCCATCAATAAGACGAAGATCTAACTAAATCTAAAAGTTTATAATTGTATTGTAGCGGTAGATCTAGACTCTAGAGCTCGCAATTTTGCATTAAAACGCTACTGTATTACAGTTGGCGCTCATCACTAGTTTACGTCACATAACAACTAACCAACAGAACTGTAGTGATGACGTGTGTTGGAACTACTTTACCTGTTATGCGGTTCTTAACCATTGGATTTAAAAACATTTGAATTAAGTATTAATTATTAATTTGGCCAAAAATAATAATTTAAAGTATTGGAAAAAATATCGAAAATATTTAAAAAACAAAGAGGAATAAAAAGATGAAAAGTTGTTTGTGGGAGAGATAGAGATAGAGACAATTTACCACTTTCTCAGGTAGAGGCAGTGAGTGTTGGCGGAGTGATACGAGCATGTCTATATCGTCATAGCAAAACAAGGCAGAGCTAAGCGATCGAGAGAGAGGGAGAGAGGGAGGGAGGGAAGGAGAGAGAGAGAGGGGGAGAGAGGGAGAGAGAGAGCTGGTATAACGTAAGTGATAGAGTGCTTAAAGTGATCGAGGTCGTATTGCAGTGCAGTCTAGTTGTGCTTTGCTTTCATATCGTAACGAAATTTTAATTTCATTTTATTACATCTCAATCAACGTTCAAACACCAGAATTCAATTGAATACACAATTGATTAAATGTGTTAATAGTATCGAATATATTGTAAATTATTTTAATAAAATTGTGCGAAAAGTCTATATTTTGTTATAATTAAAACTAAATTAAAAGTTTGGTTAAAGAGACGACTGTTTAGACTGTTTTAGTCATATAACTCATATTGTTATTGATTAACATTGAAAGAGCAGTGTTTGTCAGTAATAGAAATAGTG
>JAQFXP010002831.1:0-14002 GCA_034693685.1 Belba bartosi | reverse complement strand
GCCATTAAAATTTAAATAGCTGATGTTTTACAATTTAAAACGTAAAATTAAAAATGTACATCTAATAATAACTAAGTTAAACAATAAAGGTATGTTTTTACATGTTAAATTAATAAAAAATTAAAGCAATCATAATTTTATCATTTTAAAATTTATGTAATTATGTTTATTATAAAATAATAATTACAAATAGCTAAATTTTAAAGTTATAATGATATGATAGCTTTAATTTTTTATTAATTTAACATGTAAAAATCATATCTTTAATATTTAACATAATCATTATTGCATATACATTTTTAAATTTACATTTGAAATTGCAAAACATTAATTAATTAAATTTTAATGGCGGATTTTTTTAGCTGTAAATTTTTTTTTCGCTGGAGTGCCGGTATTTCTACTACCTCGATTTTGGCTACACATTTCTGAAACTGTCTGTATATTCAATCTATATCTTACAGTTGTACATAGAGTACTCGAATACGCAAGATAGCTTGAATACAATTTTGTTTGATAATTTAAATAATAATTTAGACATCAATATCACTATCAATGTTCAATAAATTCATTCTTTTGTTTACATTCTTTTCACAACATTAAGGCATTTGATTTGTTTTAATCAGCAATTTATTATAAGCCAATTGTCAAACAGTACGTATGCTATTTAAAATTTAAACCCAAGCCAATTCTATACTATAAATAATTTTGGATTGAATCGGATCTACTGTAAACAGCCCAGAAATATCGGATCGGATCGAGAAAAGTGGATATGATTTGAGTCTCTACTTCTTATAATTTCAAAGTGTTAGACAAATAATTTTGATTTATTTGAAAAATTCAAAAATTTAAAACATTTAAAACATTTTTATGTAGCAAATATTAATATAATTAATTAAAACATTGCGTTGAATAAGTCCTAAATGAAGCAAAAGTTTTAAATTCAGTGCAAATTAAATGTAATGCAAATTATGTTTCGAGTCATCACTTATATTATAATGATTTTGATGTCATTTGCATTCTTTTTCTGTTTGTTTCTTTTCTCGAATCCGAATAATTCAATTTCAAAACTAATTAAAATTTATTTCAATCAAACAATAGATTATTACTTAACTAGAGTTTCAAAAGGATTTAAACTTAAATTCAATTTTGATTAGAATTTTATTTTAGAATTCTCTGAATTTCTGAATCACTTATTAGCGAAACGCGTAAACACATCGAAAAATACATTGAATTGAGTTATCGTTTCAGTTGTCAACTACTTATTGTCATTTGAATAAAGAAAAGAATAAATTAATTTCAAGAATAGCTCAGATTTTCCCAAACATTGTAAATATTATTCTCGCTTTCAATTGCTTTTCTTTGCTTTCGTTTATTAGCTTTACTCTACAAAACCAGACGTTATCTCATCTCAAGTTTTAATGGAAAGTATGTTTTTATTCATAAATATTCTATCAATATATTAGCCATAATATTGATGAACTCAGGCTTCAAAATAGCATATCTTAAGCTCAGGTTTGCAATTTTCAAGGTTTGTACACTTGTTTGAATGGCACAGTAACTTACATATTATTTAAATATTTATTCTAAACTGGTATGTGTTTGGGTCCCAAGCTCATTTTTAAATTAAATTATTATCTACGACACGTATAAGATTCAACTTCTGGCTATTAAATTTAAATGATTTTAATTAATTTTATATTTGTAACCAAACTAAAACTAACTAATAATTTAAAAATCTTATATGTTTTATTATTTACTGGTAAGTACACTATAAAATAACTTGTATAATATAAGGCTTAAATATTTGAAATACATAAGAATAAACAAAATTAATATATTTCTTAAAGCTAAAATTATTATTTAAAATAAACTTAACTTACATAAAACTAACATTTTGCATTATTTTAAATTATTATTTTACAGGTAATTTAATACTTATTAAAATAATTTAGAAATAAAATTCTTAAAAATAAAATTACCATGGAGTAATTAGTATTTAAAAGTAGTAAATAAAAGTTACATTAAAAAACATTGCTGTAAAACAATTAATTAACTTTAATGTAACAAAAGAACAAAAATTAAATCTCGAAAGACTGACTTCAAACTTTAACTCGGCCTAAGGCTCAAGGTAGCTTTTGATCATCACAGAATGGTACTATACCAAGGTTACCATTTATAATAATGCAGGTTTTCTTATTACGAAATGTACGCATTTTTATAATAACTTCACAATATTTATGTCAATAGTTAGAAGATATCTATCTATTAATTAAAGAGTTATTTTTGTTTCGTTAGTAAATTTTATATAAATTATTGAGTTTTTAATTAAAAATAAAACTAATTATTCAAAAGTATAGTAAATGAATAAATTAAGTATTTAATACATATTAAAAATTTAAAGTGTTTTCCAAAAAAAAATAATAATAAATAAATCAAAATATTGTAAAGTTATTTTAATTGATTTTTTTAGTTGTGCTGCAATTGAACAGAAAATTGACTAAAAGTTCAATAATAAATTGGAAATACTAAATTTATTTCAATATAAAAATAATTTTTCATTGAAGAGATATTGCAATCAAAAATTAACTAAAAATTAAGATAGACTGTTGCAAAAAACTGTGAAATTTTTGCCTTTGGGGTAAATTTAATTTTTTTAAACTTGTGACATAAAACTTGTATCAAGTGAGTATTGATTATTATATAATTAATTATAACTTCTCCTGTATAATTTGTATGCATAGACTTAATTTAATTATTGTATACATAATTAATTATATTAACTAGTTTTATTTATAAATTTGTAAATATAATTTTATAATATAAATATTAAAAATTGCTCAAGTTACTAATTTATAGAGCCTTTGCATAAATTGGAAAAAGTCTAACTTTATTTTGAAGTAAGCTTTGAGACAATTCTTATTTTTGGTCAAAAGAATTGAATAAATGTTGATTAGGTATTGAAAGAATCTTAATGTAATAGAAGGCTTAGAATAGCATATTATAGCTAAGCTGTTAGTTGAGCAAAAATGTGTTGAAAAGAGTGAATTGTTTGCCACTAATGACAACTATAGTTATTGGATGTGTTGTCAAACTAGTTTTTATAGTTTTTCTTTCAAATTTCCAGTTCCAGTCACAAAATTCTTTCAACATTTTCAGCAATCAATTTGTTGTCAATGAGTAAAGAGTTAATTCTCTTTTCCTCCTCTACTCTTCCATTCTCTTCCCCCTCATTGTAAGGAATGGTAAAAACGGAAGTTTCTTGTTTTCGGCACTCATTCACAAAAGTTGCGATAAAATCAATACTTCAAACGAAAATTGATTTATTCTTTCTTTCGGCACTTCTTTCAAAAAAGCATTTATCCGTCGTTTGCGATGAAGAGATCGGTATTTATGATCAATAAATCATATCTTTCTTAAATCATAAAATTCAATCTGAAGTGTATTTTATGTTTAGATTTAGTCGATATGTAACCATATATACCATATATGTAATCAACAGTTAAGTGATTAATAAAAAATAGTTAAAATTCAATTAGAGAATCAAACAATTTGTGAATATAAAAGTCAATCGCATTTTTAAGACTTTGTTTTATTAAACCTTTAATTTAACGAATTTTAAGCCAATTTGGTTAGAGAAACAATAACTGGTAGAGTCTGACCAAGTCAATTTAAATAGCAAAACGGCGGGACATCTAGGGCTGAGTGGGTGTTAGTGTGTGGTCCGCCTTCAGACTTTTCAAAGTAGTTATGTTCGGAACCGACTAATCTATTTTGACTTTACATCCGATTCAATTGCAGACACAGCCCTACCTAACCCTAAATGCCTGACATTTCACTACATTTCGTAATTCATTCGTTTTGAATACTAAGCCAATATTAGATCAAATAATCTTGATAAATTAATCAGTTACGCTAAACAATTAAACCAGTTAAATATTTTAAGCTGTTAATAAAAGATTTAGCTTTATATAGACAAAACAAAAACAAAACAAAAAAATTGCAAACATTTGCAATTAATAGAATTGGAGATTAAACTATTGATTATACATTAGGTTAGTGTAAAATAAAGCTCAAAATTACCTTCGATTCAGTTATTATTGATTTCGTCACTAAATACAGTTTTATTCTATTTTTAGAAAATCAAAACTATTTTTAACGTCTTAGTTATGACTCGAATATATTAAAGTCTCAAAAATATTTACTGTATTTATTAAAACAAAATTTGAGAAAATATCTGAAAACAAAAGCATTGATTTAGAAATATATGTATACTGTAGTATATTTACAAGTATAATGTCTATAAATATGCATAGATATAAAAGCATCTAGCTAACCTAATAGATAATGTATAGGTATATTTGATGTATGTGATTATGATTGAGTAAAATATCTAAGAATTATGTCATTGTGTTAACCCATTACTAGAGAAAAACAGAGAAAAGTATGTCGAGAATGAGTGTATGTGAGAGGAATTCCATCAACTAAGCCTGAGCATCCGGGAAATTTCATTCTGAACGGCAATTATCTGTTGCAGTAGTGAAGTGGTGAAGTGGTACCAGCGGTGATGTTGGCACGACTTACAACTGACGACTGTCCCTCTAAACTGCCTCCAAGTGAACCAATAGGTGAGTTCGAGCCGTTCGTACGGTTTGCGAATCAATGATTCGTCGACTCGTCTCGAATCGTCAATAGGTGTCACTGAGTCACTGAGCACTGTATGATTTGGTGGTAGTGTTGACCAAATTAACATTTAATGCATTCGTTTAATCCTTCAACTGAAAGGGAGAGTCATTGTCTACCGGCTCTACCGGCCATCGAATTCCCCAATGGTTTGGAAGCCTAAGTACTGAGCGTTGAGTTTAAAATAAAGTGATGAAAGTTGAGATAAAAGGCATCGAAACCGCTCCTACCGTACAGTACAGCTGCTGTAGAGACCAGAGACTGAGACTGAGACTGGAGAGCAGAGTAGAGTACATAGAGTACATTCCACACATATTAATACACATTACTCATTCACATTCCTCAATAGTTAAGCCAAGTTTGTTAAGTAGTCGACAATTCGTTTCCAACCACTTCTCCACTTCTGGTCAATCAGTTTGTTTAAGTCAGTCGACACTCGATATGTATTTTTTAGTTAAACGAATCGACATTTGGTTCATATCCTTCACTCTATGGACCCAATGGACATCATTCGAACCGATCGAATGTCATGTTTTGGTGTCGAACAGCTCCGACACTAACGCCAACGAAGATGCAGTGGTTTTCTTGAATAAGTTGGCAAACAGTCATAACTTACATAATCCCTGTTCTCCTGGTCGTCATTCGGCACCAGAACATCGTAGAGCATACCTGAGCGTAGAAGACGACATCACTTACACTGAGCTGACAGGACTGACAGGTACGCCTGGAAACAAGCTTGGATTGGCACTGCTTCGTGAGCTGATTACCAAATCAACTTTTTTGCAAAACCTGGCCACCAATGTCATCAGAATGGTAAGCATAACAGCACCCAACCATCTAACTAACTAACTAACTAACTGACATGTGAGCACAACCAGCTCTTCTACTAACAACCCAAAACTAAAACAAAACTTATAAAAGTTATAAAAGCAGTTCCAAACCAAACATTAGAAAAGATGAAACAGTTTTCCAAAATTTATATATATTTTTTGCATTGAATTGGTGTAGAATCTGATCGAAGAGTGCACTGAATTGCGATTGCCTAACGTAGCTAACGTCCCAGACCTGGACCAACTCAAAGTAAGTCTCAACTGATTCCAAGTTTTTCTTTAAATGACGGCTAAATAATAAAAAAAGTTTGAATGAAATCAAAAATTTACGATAAAAATATTTATCATTATTTTGAAGTTTTGTTTCAATGTTTTTATTAAACTTTTCTTTATATCTAAATCACTAATTAGAAGCTTAGAGTAAGAACAGGACAAACAGCTTCACAAGGTTTACGTGTTTTTCCTCAGCCAACACTTTTTTTTTTCTTTATTTTAATACTTACTTTAATCGATCAAAAGTATATAATTTATATATTGGGAATGGCCAGGATAGTTTTAGCTTTAAATTTGTATATTTAATATGAAAGTTTTTAATTTAATTTTATATTTACTAAATGTAAAAATCATTTATTGCTAAATTAGATCATTATTTAAATTTTGTTTTAATTATAGTCTTATAGTTTAATATAGTTTACCTTTATATGCAATTATAACCACTTAATCCTTTCTAAATCTACCGATTGTGGCCATTCTTAATACCCTATAATTATAGTTATATTATTAAATTGAGCCAACCTTGTGCTGTGCAAACTGTCCCAACAGGTGCTAAACACAAATTATTATAAGACTTCATAACTAAGTTTTAAATAAATAAAACCAATTAAATAAAGCTTATTAAAAAAATATCTTAAGGTTGCATTCTATATATAAACGAGACTAAACACCTTTTGACCTCTAATGAGGCACTGGTAGCGTATGGAAATAGCCAAGGCAAAGTACTCTCTTTTATTGATATAAAGAAAAGTATCAAATAATAATATTTGAAAACTGATGAAGAGATATGTTTTTTTTAAGTGAAAGTTAAAGTCACATGTTCAGATTATAATTATTGTGTTTTTGTTGTCTGACTCTTATTTTTGATTAAATGATTGATTGACTGATTGACTGATTATGGTTTGCACTGTAATAGGAGCACAAACTGCTGGAATCATTAAATTGGTTGTATACGTCACTGACCAACCAAACGGCTCATACTTTCTTTATTTGGGATAAACAGCAGAATTATATTCGTCACAACTGTTCGGTCCATAAAGCAGTTGATGTTCCAGTTTCTGAACAGAATCCGCGAAATCACTCCAAACTATTAGCACAACATTATTGGACAATAGCTGTAAACTTAAGAGATTTGATGTGTATTTTCAATCAAGTCCTGACAGCTTTCAATGTTGACCTCAAAACAATCGAAGTGACGGATCGGGTCTTATCCCATACCCTAACCGACAGTCATATATGTTCTCGAAAAGCAGTTCTCGACTGTCAGATATTGAAGAGTTCTATTGTATTGCTCGAGAATATGAGCGACTTTTTACGCGACCGAACCGTCCAATTAGTGACTTCTATGAACATCAAAACCTAACTCAAACTCTAAATACTCTCCCATTCAGTGAAATGCGCACAAAAACAGTTCACTATTGAAGCTATTAATTGCAAACATAAAGTTATACTCAATACTGAATACTGAATGATCGCTCGCAGCTTCTGACGCCGTCCAGACATTCCGCCCGAAGGCGAACAGGTATTCCGGAGGACAGACATCCCGATCCCTCTAGAGTTTGCAATCAAAACATCAGTTCTCTTCCACTGATTAAAGCTGTTTTTATGATCTTTTTTATATTTGATATATATTTTTATATAAATATTTTGTATTTTTCTATTTAAATAGTTTTAATGAATTTTATTATTTATTTTACAACAAAAATACTTTAAGATTAAAAACTTGTAAAATTGATTTCATTCAATCAAACAATTTTTATTATTTATTTATCGAAATTCATATTTCAATATATATTTATTATTTACACAAATAAACAATTGTTTTCCAAGTCTTACATTAAAATAGATGAATGTTTTAATTTTGAAAATACAATTCAATAACAATATTTCAAATACAATAATAAGTTAAAGGACGGAGTTATGAAAGTTTTGATGAGTTGTGTAATTGATGTTTGAATAAATAAATATTGTTTTTTTGTGACAAATGATGAGATTTTCTTATTTATCCCAATACTGGACTAACAAGAATAAATTTTAAGTAGTTTTTAACTCCTTTTCAACAAGTTTAAATACAATGAAAATGCGATAATAACTGGCAGTTCAATACTCCTATTAATAAATATATAATAATTAATATTAAACTTTCTTTCGAAACATTACAAATATTAGGATACAATCATTCAATAGTTTTATAATAATTATCTAATATTTGGACTCAACTAATACTGTAGACATAAAAACCAAAACTAAGCAATTAATTAGGTTTTGATTTCAAATTCTAAAACAATCATTAAAAGAAAAAAATTATTATAAAAAGTGTTTAAAAACAAATGCAGAGTTAGTTAAATAAATACAAATAAATAAATAATTGTTAGGCATAAGAGATCACAGTTTTTTAACAAGTGGTTCCAAAATAAAGAATAACTTCGAGAGAGCTTTCGAGACAATTGTTCAGAAGAGTTGGCAATCAATGCTCAGACATAGCGCCGAAAACATACTATCGTTTCGATTGTTCTAAACCACTTCAGTCGAGTCGGGCCTGACTTTGGACTTGAGGTAAGCGAACAACTGTGCGATGAAGTTAGAGGCGGAGATGTAGTCACGCAGTATAAGGTAGTCGCGAAGATTACGCCGAGAAGTGTCGTTAATGTCCCGATACTGGTGTGACATCACATGTCTCAAGACATCTGCCTTCGGTTGAATGCCTTGTAAATGCATTCCGAGTTGTATTTCGCACAACAACTGGAACAGATCGTACTCAATGTCTCGGAAGTCATTGGTCATCTTGCCCTCGTGCAGTACCTGGTCCAGCAGTATCTGCTCCAATCCAACCGCAAAGTATTGGATGTACTCGAAGGCCGTCGAAAACGCCTCTTTGAACTATACCGGGAATGTAAAGCACAGATTAGGCACAGGTTAGGCACAGGTATGTATCAATCGATAAATCGATAATTATGTCGATTATGACTATTAGATTGGAATTCGAGGAAAATTCTTTTGAGACAATACTTACACTCATCTGTTGAAACACCTCTTCGGATGTGACCGGGATTTCTGGAAGCCATTCCTGGCGATAGGCTCTGACCCCTTCCTCGAACTCCGGTTCAGGGAATGTGTTGTTTAGCTATAGAGTGAGGAAAGATATGAAAGTTTTGAAACAATTATAGAAATGGATTACTTGATGAAAAAGTTAGACAAAAAGGAAAAAATAAAAGAAATAAAACTATTTTCGTAGTAAACAAAAGAAAACGAAAAGTTATGAATCACTTAAAGACATCGAACTCACGAAGCGTTAAGCAAATGAGTAACTGTTTAGCGATGCGTTCGGCTATACTATACTATATTATAAAGTATACACTACTCCAGACTAATGTCACTAATGCTTACATATTATGCTACATATGTTCTGCTATGTCTGTAATATATGATATTATGTTATGTTATGCTAAACGCCCACAGAATTTGTCTAATTATGTATTAACTTAACTGAATTATTCTTAATAACAATTTAACAAATTTGATCTAATTTTTTATTTTAAATGATATTTCATAAAAGTGTGTTTCAATGTCATCGCTATCATTATTGGTCGAATAAACAGAAAAAACTTTCAAACTATTGCAAGAAATTTCTCATCGAGTGAGTCATCGAATATCGAATATCAAGGCATTTCTCGAAAGCTTCAATTTATTAATGAAAAAGCAAACCCAAACCCAAACAATAATCAAATTAAATGTTGAAATTGTATTGTAAAATAATGTGAAATAATATGTCAATCATTTGGCGCTAATAAAGATTAGGTTATATTATCGGAGATAAACATGATAAGAAACCGGCAATGGGTTAGTAAATATATCGGAGCGGATCTAAATTTATTAACATTTCAATAAGTTATTCGATAGTTATTGCAATAATTATCAATATTACAAAAATTTCGATTACAAGTACTCTGAGTTACACTTTGTATTTGTTTTGAAAGTTTATGATTCGCAATCAATCTAAGGGCAAAATATTTTCCTTTTGAACAAAGCTATTGAAGAGATAACAGTTTTTTTTTTATAATAGAGATCAGAGATGTCAAAAGTCAGACATATATAGAATTTTTTGTCGTTTGTCGGATCTGTTTATCAGAATTACTACAAAAGAAAATAATGTAATTGACGTCAAATTGCTTTAAAATATATCGATAATTAAATGCATAAAAAACAGTGAAAACTGGATACGAATTAGTGGATGTGTGCTCTGGAAGAGGCAGTTCAAAGGAAAACTAATTTTATTAATAATTGAATTTTGACTTTTCGTTCAAAGTTAAGTGGATTGAACTTAAATTTTAATTTTTTAAAAGACTTTTAGTAATTAATTTATTAAAAAAGCGTTATATTTAGACTATTAAAACATTTTTAATTCATAAAAAAATAGATAAAAACATATTTTTGCCAAATGAGGAGTGGGTTTAAAAAGCATAATAAATTTTTATTTTAACAATTGTTTGGGCTTTAAGTGGTTTAAATCAAAAATTCGGTTAAGAATATGATAAATGCCGTCTCACGTCGGCTGATATGAATGTAAATATTTTAATATAATATTAATGTAATAGAATTGCATCATAACTGGCAATCAAAACACATCATATCCGCGATAATAGCATTGAGTGATTGCTTTCACTTAATTTCAGTATACAGTAGAGTAGGACAGAAAACACAATACGACATAACGTCAATACAAAAATACAGAAGCTTTCAATTGAATTACAAACTGAGGGGAAGTTTACTCTCATAAGTAAAAATTGATAGAAATAATAGTCTTTTGATTGAAGTAAACAAAATATGATATAAAAACTTAAAAATAGAAAAAGAGAGAGAAATAGAGAGATAACGCAAAGAGTGATGACTTACGAAAATCTCCTTGACCTGTTGTCCGTGATTACGGGCCACTTTGGCTCTTGACATCACATTGCGTAATAGTTCTTTGATGGGAACTGGAGGAGCACCGGCAAAGTCTTTGTCGGGATCTATGGGATGGGTTGGCAAACTGCACGGATTCACCCATTTTGGTGAAGCACTCAATGATATCCTCCGAGAGGATGAAGACGAAGAAGATGGCGAACCATTAGGTGATTGCTTGGGTGAGGAACCGCTTCTTAGTGGAGATGCCATTGAGATGTTGGTTGAGAGGAACAGAACTACTAGTGTTAACAGTAATACCAACTGTTGTTGTTTAAAAAGTTCTACAAATTAATTGAGAAGAGGAGAGAATAGAAGAAAATTGTAAAAATCAATCAAATATTAAATAATTGAAACTTTGGTTTAGAACACAACTAAGTATTTGTCACAAAACAGAGATAAAAGAATATGTAAAACATGTATAAGAATTTGAACACATATTTATAGTTATATTATAATTATATTGTTTTAAAAAGTAAAAAAGTTATAGCTATAAGTGGTTTCGGATAAAAGTTCGATCACATACTTGACATTTGATCGAAAGGACAAGAGATATGACTAGTAGTGAAAAGTTGGTGACACTTGAGGAGAGTCCGGTGCGCGAAGGCAGCCGCTTGTATAAAGCTGGACGCATAACACATGTTTGCCGATTATCATAAAACTATGTTTTGTGCATCAATAGGTCAATTGTTGTTTAGAGCTTCTAATAACATGACATAACAGTACACACAATAGGATTGTATTCAGAAGTGCGATCGCAAACTGAATTGGCTCATAGTTTTGTATCTCATATAAATACCGACATGAGTTTACTTTAAGTACTTCAAAAATCCCCGGTAAAAAAAGGAGTGGGGGCTGTGGGGAGGGACTTGAGCTAACTTAAGTTACGCCGAATCAATTGAAAGTTACGTACATTGTTTCGAGCGCTAGAGGTACTGATCAGCACTACTCACACTACTCGCACTCATTCTAGTTATACAGTAGAAACCAACTCTGCAATCCTACAGTGCCTGTGAGCCTGAGCCTGTGCCTATGCCTGTGTCTCTATGCATGTGCCACTCATTTTAATGCTAGAGTAGAGTTATGCTATATTATAGAGAGAAAGAGAGAGAGAGAAACAAAGTAGCATAGTAAGAGAGTAGAGAAAAGGCTATGCTTTGCACAGTTCGGATAGACGAGCTAGCGTCAATTTAATCGGAAATATACTTCCGTAAAAAATTCTTTCTCCCATCGGATAAATAACTGAGCGATGAGTCGTAAGTCGTGAGTGGAGTGAAGACGCGTTAAAATTAAAAATATTCTTTCGGACAGTTAGTCGAGTGTGAAGGAGGAATAGGGGGAAAGCAGAGTATGCCTTTACTTAGTACAGTGCAGTGCAGTACAGTATAGTACATATTATATTATATTATATTGGTTGGTTGAGATTGTCATTAGTATTATGAGGCAAAGGGTGTAATATTTATACAACAATATGATGTAATGCAAACAATGAAAGTTATTTTTCGCCCCAAAATACCCGCAATGCGTTGGCGGATGCCATACATTAAATATCATAAACTTTGTATCGCATATACAAAAACTTTTTATTTATGCAATGCTTGACTGCAATTGTTTCCGAAGACAGAAGAGTAAGTCTCTGACAATTGAGAGACAAAGTAATTCATGGACTGCACAATAGGATGAAGTAGTGGTCGAAATAGTGATTCGCCTACACTCACCGCTCAATATATGTTCGATAGTCTAAAAAACTTAAACGATTTTCTGGGAATACAAAGCCATTAATTTCACTCATTTCTCCACTATTTCTATCATACGCTTAATTATTTTCACTCAAATAAATGCTAACCATTTGCTTATGTATTCTATTCTTAACCTACAGTACTGTTCCGATCGCTATTACTTTGCATTTCAAACTAAAACAAAGTTTTCTTCTAAAAAGTTAACCAAAAATTGAACGCTTTCTGAAATTACATTTCAAAGATGCAAATCAGATACCAATAATAGATCCAAACGGATGTATACAAAGCATTGCATAAAATTGTTTTCGCAAATTGATATCATTATATAAATACACTTTCATATCCTTAAAATCAAATATCAAATAAAAGATTTCAATTTTTTTTTATCTAAAAATAACTCTATTTTCCTATTTGTAAATACCTATGAGTTATGATGTATATCGAAAAACAGAAATGAATGAATAGATTATTTATTGTTAAATTAGCGATATTTGGTAACGTTTGGTAATGCAGTAATGCTGGGATTGCCCATTATTACCACATTGAGCACTGTTGAGCACTAGTACCAGCACTAGCACTAGACACTACTCGATTGTTTGCAAAATATCTACATTTTATTTATAGCAGAGAAGGGGAAATACCGTCAATTAAGTACACAATACTGTCTCTCATAATACTGTTTAACATTGATTTGTTATTCAACTAAATAATTGTCTTCTCTATCATTAAATGTAATTTAAATTAAAAATGTGTTTTCAGTTCTGGTGTTACTTATATTTGTCTTACCTTTGAATTAGACTTGAGTTTATTGCAAACGGATGAACAATCTAATCAATTATTCAATTATATGATTTGGAAATAGTTTAAGATTTAGAACAATTTCCGAAACATTGATAAAAAAGATTTTTACGATACATATATACCTGAATTGTGTGATTAAGTAAATTAACATAAATTAATTATAAGCTTAAAGGAATAGACTGTATTCGACAAAAACTTATATAATATTATACTTTACATATAAGTAAAGAAAAATGATAGAGTGCCAAATGATATTCGGAAATGATTGAAATATTTAAGTTAAAAAAATAAAAGCTATCAAGGCAACGCATCCTCATTAAAGTCCGGTTTTGTGAGACCCTTATGTAAAGCAATGATTTGATGCAGTTTTGTATTTGTGTTCAGAGTATATGCGCTTAAATCCATAGTAACTTACATTAGTCTATAAACATAAAGTTTTTTAGAGTTGGCAAAAGTGGGGGTTTTTTACTCAAATCTTAGTTTTTATTTGAAAAAGTCTAAAAACAAATGCCCCCTATGGATTGGCCATATAAACCATTACCTAGATAATTTTCATAAATCTAAAAGCACACAGATATTTTTACAATTGGTTATAAAATTATATATAACGGTGTGATAATCAAATTTTGCAAAACATTTATTTATATTTTAAATATAATTTGATTAATTTTTTTTGTTAAAAATTTACATAAAAATAAAATACATTATATATTTAATGAATTACAATTAGCAAACAAC